>JAPKLY010000063.1:676109-710732 GCA_026898435.1 Prunella vulgaris
AGTGATCTTGATGGATTAATTCTCTTAATTGATGATTTGTATGAATGCATGGCATGTACAATTAAATAATTTGAGCCTATATGAGTTTGTAAGAAGTGAGAGTTGAGCTTATTCATAGAATCTCTTATGTGAATTTTGTGCACACCAAGTGTTTGATTAATGACTTTTATGACCAATGAGAATTGAATTTAAGTCTAGACCTCTTAATTAGAGTATTGGGTGTTGATAGAGAGATATAGACACTAGTTAGAGTCATAGCTTGATTAAGACACCAAGAGACCTTATTAATGCTAGGATGGATAGGACACTAGGTGAACCATAGTAGAAGTACTCCCATGCACACACATCCCACATTTGCTCATCTTTTTATAAGGTGATAGTTAGATTTTACTTTGCTTTATTGAAGTAGATAGAATTCAAGACTTTTCTTGCTTTCACTAGCTATTAACTTTTTTAAACATTCAATGCTTGCTTGATATCGCATCGTTTCCCTGTGTTCGATATTTTTATTACTTGGTTAACTTGCCACGTATACGATGACCATGTACACTTGCGTGAGAAACGATTTTGGCAAACAAGTTTTTGGCGTCGTTGCCGGGGAAATGATCTCTTTATTAGGCTTGTGATGTTTGTTTACATTTCTTTTCTTTGTTTTTCTTTGTTTGTCTTTGATTATTCTTGGTGAGTGTTGATACTTGCTTGTTTTTGTAGGAGTGAACTCAATTGAAGATGGACGAATACAACCATTACTCGTATTCTCCACAATACACATATTCACCTAATTCTTATACATATCAACCTTACCCATATCAATCACCACCTCCACAAGAAGATCCTTATCCTCCTAATTCATACACATATCAAGATTCCTACTCTTATGAGGATCCATATTCCTACACCTCTTATGAAAATCCATACTCCTACACTCCACCCATTCCTCTGCTTTTCCATCAAGAAGAAACTCCTCCTAGCTATTTAGATGAAGCTCTAGCTCAAATTCTCAAGCAATTGGAAGAGATGAGAATGGAAGATGAAAGACGCTTTGAGGAGACCAACAAGAGGTTTGATGAAATTTGCATGTCTCAAAGTCATCAAATCAAGAGCTTAGAGTTCCTATTGGGGAAATTGAGCCAACAAGCTTATGAGATTTGTGAAGAAAAGATGAAGGAGGAAGATGGGGGTAATCTAGATGAAGGAGATGAGAAAGAAAGGGATGTGGATAGTAGGGGGGAAGAAGGGAATGTGGAAGATGAAGAAGATGATGATTTGAGGAGAAGAAAGCTCGTTATTTTAAAAATTTATCCAATTTTACGATTTCTACTAGTCCTCTTCATGAATGCATGGATTATGATATTCCTATTATTAATGATGATATTGCTTATAATATTCCTCATTTTGAATTGTTTAGGAATAAAGAAGAAGATAAGGTTGGACAAGAGGAGGAAAATGAAAATAATGAGAGTAAAGAGGATGAAGATGAAGGGGGGGAGGATTATGAAGAGGATGTTCATGATGTATACAAGGACTTTGATGATTCCTTTGACTTTGTTATGAAGTCTCTCTATGGTGATGACGATTTTGAGGAAATCAAAGATCCTCGTGCTCAAGAAACTTCCAATTCTAAGAGTTTTACTCATTCTTTTTATGATTCCTTTGATCATGATATTAATCCTCTCATTAATGATAATGAATATGACACTTCTCTTATTGAAATGGATAGGAATCGAATAGAAGGAGAGGATAAGGAACAAGAAATGGAGGAGAAGGAAAGAGATGATTTAAGAGGAGGAAAGGAGAAAGAACAATAGGAGGTAGATTAAGGTCCACTAATGGACATGAGCATCATGGAAGAACAACAAGATGAAGTGGAGGATGAGCTTAAGGATGAAATGAACATTTCTAAACCCTTAGGCTCTTCTACTTGTGCTTTAATTGATAATGTTGTTTATTGTGAATTTGTCTTACCTCTTGAATTGATTGATTATAAGATTGAATTGAGAATCTTCTTGAATATGTTTGATAGTAGGAGATAGGGTGGATTGGCATGATGAGAAGAAAAGAGGAATATGCATGTGCTTACAAGTATAAATTGAAAAGGAAAGTAGGTGTATGGGGTAGAAATCCTACATGTTTCCTTAGTCATATAGCTTTGAGATTAGTGTATGATGGCAAGAAGGATATATATCCTTGGCCATTTAGTTAACATTGGTGTGGTCCGGCTAGGGGACGTTAAATCTAAGCGTTGGATGGGAGGCAACCCATCCTAAAAATTTTCTTGCTTATTAGGTTTGCTTCGTAGTTTAGATAGTGTTATTTGTTTTGATTTGCTTCATATGAGGTAGTGTGTTATCTCACCATGGTTGGTGTATTTGATTTATCCTAGTTTGGGGGTGTTGCCTCTTGGTATATATTGTGTTTCTTGGTTGAGTTGAGCTTGTATATGCCTTTATTGGTCATTGATTCATTGCAAATCCTATTTTCATCACTCTTTGCCAAACTTTTAGGATCCTTGATCTGAAAAAGTTTGGAGGGTGTGTTCGTTCTTCAAATTTTGGATTTGCAATGATAATTAATGTGATTTGTGAGGTTGAGAAGGATATCTTGAGGAGAATTCTCTTTCACTTGGCCAAGAAGAAAGATTATCATGTGATTGGCAATTCACTCTCCTATTCTTAATCTCAACTCAAGGTATGTCTTTACACTTATCTCTCCCTATTTGTTTCTATTCCTAGGTTTAGTTTGCTAGATTTTAGATTGTTATTTTGAGCTTATTGATTGATTCTTGTTGTATTGTGCTTTGCTTTGAGCATTGCATGATCTTTACTTCACTTTTACTAAACTTTTTAGATCTATAATCCAAAAAAGCTTGGGTGTGTGTGTTCGTTTTGCAAATCTTATTGCAATGCTATATTTAGGAAGAAGATAGTGTTTTTTTACTTGTTATTTATTGTCATATTGTTGCTAGCTTTGACTAGTGATGCATGAGATAGTCTAATGGTTGTGTGGATGATGTAGATAGTGCATAGTTAAGTGTATTGTGTATATTGCTTAATTCATTTTTTGTCTATAGTGTAGTTGATTCTTTGATGCTTGATACATGAATGATGTGTACATGTTTGATATGATATGAGTCATTGTCACCTTAACCCGTGAGGCTTGAACCATTTATGCCCGTTTCAATTTTAAACGGGTGACATTTCTTTGATGTGAGATCCACATGGTGCATTTCCACTCTAGAACTTGATTTGAGTCTTGTTTGAGATCACATTTTGTAATGAGTTGTCAAAAATGATTTGAGGCCATCTTTGATTTTATATGAGTCACTTAGCCAATTAGCCATACCATTACATTGATTCCATAGTTAGCCATTTTGTGCCTATGGCCTTTTTCTTTAGCAACCTATGATTGTAGTTTTATTATCCTTCATTTTGAGCCTTATTTTTCCTATGACTAGTGGAGCTTTCATGAGGATAAGAGGGTTACATGTGCTTTGAAAGAGAGCTTAGTGGATGAGATGGTGAAGAAAAGTGAAAGAAGCAAAAGATGATGATGTGAAAGAAATGAAAGTTGTGTTGAAGAAAAAAAAATGTGAAGAAAAGCATATGTGCCTAATGTGATGTGATGCAAAATTGCAAAAGAAAGGAAGTGGAAAAATGTTTGGAAGGAAGAAGTGTGAAAAGAATTGTTATGTGGGTTGAAATGGTGTTGCAATTAACTTGATCACTAGCAACCTATCTTTGGAAGAGTAGAGATATTCTAGCTAGGTATCTTGACCTCTTGCTCCACTAGTATGATAGTAACTTCTATCTAAAAATATCCCACCCTTACCAAAGAGCCATCACTACAACCAAATAAAAAGTCATCTTTGATTTGATGATGAGTTACTTATCAAGTGGTGGAGAATTTGAGACTTTTATCAAGCCTATGGTAGTGGATGTACTATGTGTGACGTTGAGTGAAACCTTATACATTTGAGAGTTTGAGTGATACACTTCCTTGTGAGGATCTTGACTCATTGATTTGATCTTGTGTGCATTGATATTTATGTAGATGGTTGATGAGATGATACTACATGGTTAGATTGCATGAATTAGGTGATGTATATATGGCAATTGATTATGTTCTAGATGTTTCATCGATACAATTATTCTCCTATCTTATCGCTTCATTGTCCGAGGTCGTGCAACAATCTAGTTTAGGGGTATGATTAGGATCATAATTGCATCATTTTTCATCCATTTATATATGGTTTTGATGAGTTTATATTCATATTTGACCCTAATATCCTATACTTTGAGCTATTGACCCCTTGTTGGCAAGAAAGTTGTGTTTATAGGAAAAATGAAGTAAAAAGGTGAAGGGACGAGCAAGTTTGATAAATTTCAGATTTATTAAACTAATCCAAATGGTGCAAATGATATACCATGTGAAAGAGCTTGAAGAGAGGATCGCAACGCAAAAAGAATCGAGTCAATCGGAGTTTTAGAGCTCAAGATATGAAGAAAATAAGTTGCTCGCGTGCCGGACAAGCCGTAGTCGCGCGCTGAATCCCTGGATCGAGTGATGAAGGGGCGCGCGCCTTCTCGCACGATCAGCGTGGTCGCGCGGTGCCTAGGTCGTGGTCGAGTGTAAGCACGATTTTCCACATCATTAAGGGTATCTTCATCTTTTTGCGCGTTTAATGAAGGGCACTTTGGTCTAAGCATTATGGGCACTATAAATACCTCAAGGATCAGATTTTCAAGCAATCCCTCATTATTCCATTTTCTTAGATTAGTTTAGAGAGAGAATTAGGTAGAGAGATTAGAGGTTACTTAGTGGGTTCTTAGTTAATTTCTTACTTTTTTCTTCCATAACTTTTGATCCAACCATTGGATTGTTAATCCGTTTATTCCATTAGCTTAGTCTCGTTATTAGCTACGTTTCTACGGTTCGTTTTATGTTTTTGAGCTTCGGATCAAGACTTAGCAATTTGGAGGTTTGTAGCTTGTATTCAATTTCTTCTACATTTGGTAAGTTTTCATTCAATTCTCTTGTTTTAGTTCTTAATAATGATGTTTAGATTGTTAATTGTTGATTTTTATTCCCAATTAGCCATGTGCTAATCTCTTGTTTCATGGTTGTATGGATACTATGGTGTAATTTGGTTTCTCGTTAATCCTATGCATGATTAAGTGATCTTGATGGATTAATTCTCTTAATTGATGATTTGTATGAATGCTTGGCATGTACAATTGGATAATTTGAGCCTATATGAGTTTGTAAGAAGTGAGAATTGAGCTTATTCATAGAATCTCTTATGTGAATTTTGTGCACACCAAGTGTTTGATTAATGGCTTTTATGACCAATGAGAATTGCATTTAAGCCTAGACCTCTTAATTAGAGTATTGAGTGTTGTTAGAGAGATCTAGACACCTAATAGAGCCCTTTAGCTTGTGTTGTTAGAGAGATCTAGACACTAGTTAGAGTCATAGCTTGATTAAGACACCCAAAGACCTTATTAATGCTAGGATGGATAGGACACTAGGTGAACCATAGTAGGAGTACTCCCATGTACACACATCCCACATTTGCGCATCTTTTTATAAGATGATAGTTAGATTTTATTTTGCTTTGTTGAAGTAGATAGAATTCAAGACTTTTCTTGCTTTCACTAGCTATTAACCTTTGTAAACATTCAATACTTACTTGATATCGCATTGTTTCCCTGTGTTCGATATTTTTATTACTTGGTTAACTTGCCACGAATACGACGACCACGTACACTTGCGTGAGACACAATTTTGGCAAACAACAAGTTAGAGGGCTCTCAAGGGAGCACTCAAAGCCTCCATATTAAAGGGAGGAGCTCTGAAACTCTTCCGGCAGTACTGTTGTTCTTTAGCTTTTCACTCATATTTATTGTTTTTATCCATTTAACGGGATACCCCGATAGCCACATAAATACTCCAATAAAGCCCGATAAATGGGTAACTACATATCTCATTTGAAATATTAATTTGTTGACGAGGGAAATAAAAAATAAATTAGAACAACTTATTATTATAAATAAAGATATGGTCCCCTAAATATCAATACATTTTTATCACATTTGATATTTTTTTTCTACGGAGAAAATGAGAAAAATGTGACTGTTATAGTTTAGGAGCTATGATACACAGGTACTTCTAAAAATGTTATAATGCAGTATCAGATTTGCACCCGCACTCTAAAAGGGGTAAGATTCTTTAATTCTCGTGTCGGATTCTCCACGTGGCGAATCTAGCTAACGGATTCTCGAATTCACTGCACGAATCCTATTTATAAGCATTAAATATATTATTTAAATTGAATTTTATTATTTCGTATAGTTTAAATTGATAGTGTGACACTCGTTTTAGATTGAATTTACTACTATGATTTATATATTGAACTAATGTAACTCGAATTGATATATTTTTTTACATAATTATATTATATTATTGAATATACTCAAATTTTAGGTGATAAAAAATATAAATGATTTATAATTGATTTATAAAATTTTTATAAAAAATATATTTTTTAGATATTATATATAATAAAATATAAAAAATAGACGTATCCTTTACGAATCGCACCCTAGGTTTTTAAAAAATCTGTATCCCCGAACTCGTATCGTATCGCACCCGCATCTACGTATCCGCACCCGTGCAACATAGTTTAGGAGACCATAAGACTCAAATCAATCTATGAATTCAAATTCACTTCCATTCTTCTAGTTGAAATAATATTACAAATTATGTTAATAACATGTCTTATATGTTTTAAGAATCATGAAATAAATATCAAACGGAAAAATATTTTTTTAGGACCATAACTTAAAAAGATTGGCAATAGAGGACCATAACTTTTTAATCTGACAAATGAGGATAATGACTTTTGGTTTGATAAAATAAGAATCATAACTTTTACAAAATGATAATTTAAGGACCGTAATTTATAAAAGTTACAAATAGAGGACAAATTCAGTTCAAATTGACTCAATGTTGGTTCAGATTCTAGCTCAATTTGAATGGATTTAGACTGTTTTATCCTTAATGTGCCAAAATTTAAATTTACAGTCCTCATTTTGTCACCCAAAAAAATTACGATTCTCATTTTTACCATCATTTAAATCATGATCCTAAAAAAATAGTTTTCCCAACATCAAACTGAAACTTAAAAACTAAAATATAAATTAACATTGCAATTTCAACTCCCAAGGGTTGGCCAAGTGTTAAGGATTTAGGTTCGAAATCAAAATCGACAAGAAGCTCTCAATTCCTGAGATGAGTCAGTCCATACATAATTTTGCTCTGACTTAAAACGAGTTTCCATGTTAGTGGACGATGAATTATAAATCTTTCGAATTAATTGGTTCTTGGGCCGCATATCCAGTAAAAAAATAGCACTGCCATTCCACTTTTTTCAAGAGAAGTAGAAAAAGAGTGTGTATTGGGTGCACTTAATTGACTGCATTTCATACACCTTTAATTGGCCTCAATTTCATAATCAGTTTGACAAAAACTTATATACAAATTTCTACGGATCTAAGATCCGTAGAAATATCCATTTTTGAAAATTCGCGGGTCTAAACCGGGTCGGGTAGAATTTGAGTTTTTTTTTTTTTTCAAAATTCGCGCAACTTGTAATTTAAGTTTATATCGCTCACAGGTATGTTACAATTTTGGCAAATACATATTACATTAAGGTAAAACGTGTGTTACAACCAGATTAAATATTATTTTCTACACATATTCATTTATTTTTGTATAAGTAAATATTTTTCATTCAATGTAACACATGTATATGTTACATTGTAAGTGTAACACATATTTATTCTTAATAAAAATACATTTTATCCTATAGTAACACATATATACTCATATAATAACACAAATTGAGGAACAAATATGTGTTACAATTAGAGTAAATATGTATTACTGCATATTTATGTTACAATTGGAGTAAATTTGTGTTACTGCAAATCTGTGTTACATCTAGAGTAAATGTGTGTTACAATTAGAGTAAATGTGTGTTACTGCAAATGTATGTTACAATTAGAGTAAATGTGTGTTACTGCAAATGTGTGTTACATCTAGAGTAAATGTGTGTTACAATTAGAGATGTGTGTTACTGCAAATGTGTGTTACAATTAGAGTAAATGTGTGTTACTGCAAGATCAAATGTGTGTTACTGTATACACAAACATTTATTTATCCTTATAAAAATATATATTATATTTTATATAACATATATAAGTTATTAAGTGATGTATTAAGTACATTAATAACATATTATTAACATAAATCAACAAAGAGAATAAAAAATAAATTAAGTAACACATATTTATATTTGCAGAAATACATCTTTTCTTTAGTAACACAGATTTTACCTAATTGTAACACGCATTTGCCCAAATTGTAACATACCTGGGAGAGAAAAAATCTGTAACTACAAGTTGCGCGAATTTTGAAAAAAAATGTCCAAATCTGACCCGGCCCGGTTTAGATCCGCAAATTTTTAAAAATAAATATTTCTACGGTAGAAATTTCTACACAAGTGTTGCTCAATCAGTTTTGATTGGTCATATCTAAAATTGGATCTCTCAAAATTAAAATTAGAATTAAGCCTGAATTCCACCCAAAATTTTGTGTTGGAAAAATAAATCTTTTATCGTAAATGAAATAAAAAAGACACGAGCTACTAATTTTATTCCAATCTTATCTCCAACTTCCATTATCATCATCAAATTTTCTAACTGAAATTGCGGTAAATCATCTAAACCAATCAAGTTAATTTGGTTCCTGACTCACTCCCCATATAAACCCCTCCTCTTTCTCCTATTGTCCTACATGCTCATTAATTATCTATATAACGTAACCCCAAAAATCTTCACAAAACTAAAAAAATGAAAAGAATTTCTCTCGCTCCCCCACTTCTTCTGCTTGTCCTCTTCCAATGCTCCAAAACCCTAGCTCAAGCTCAAGCCCAACCCCCGGCTCAAACCGGTCCAACCAACATAACAAAAATCCTGGAAAAAGCAGGTCAATTCACCACCTTCATCCGCCTCCTCCAACTCACCCAAATCTCCAACCGCATCAACACCCAGCTCAAGAAGTCCTCCGACGGCCTGACCGTCTTCGCCCCCTCCGATGCCGCCTTCGCCGCCCTCCAAACCGGCACCCTCAACTCCCTCGCCGACCAACAGAAAGTCTCTCTGATCCTCTTCCACATCATCCCGACCTCTCTCTCTCTTTCCCAGTTCCAAACCGTTTCTAATCCCATCAGAACCCAAGCCGGCGACACCGGCCCCACCCAGTTCCCCCTCAACGTCACGACTTCCGGCAACTCCGTCAACATCACCACCGGAATAAATAATGCGACGGTGGCCGGCACCGTGTATTCCGATAACCAGCTTTCGGTCTACCAGGTGGATAATGTTCTACTCCCGTGGAGTCTGTTTGGCCCGCAACCACCAGCTCCGGCCCCCGGGCCGAAGCCGAACAACGTGTCGGCCCGGAGTCCGGAAGCTGCTCTTCCCGGCGCTGTGGGTTCGGCGAGTGCAGTTGGTGGAGCCATGCATGGGGTGGCTGCACTTGGGGTTGCAATCATTGCTTCACTTTTCGTGTGATTATTTTAGCACGGGCCTCCTTTTCTTTTGGTGAATTATGTGATTTATGTATTTGCTCTTTTTTTTTTTTTTAAGTCTTCGTCAATTTCCTTTTCGTGACAGCGGAAGAGCAATTTCTTGAGCTCTGTCCTTTTTTCTTTTTTCTTTTTCCTTATAAATGCAAATGTAATTTGTGTTGGATTAATTTTGCAGTATATGATTTTGTTCTGCATTAATTGTTATGTATGATGTGATTCAAGGTTTTTTTTTTTTTTTTTTTTGGGGGGGGGGGGGGAAAACCCCCAAAGGGGGGGGGGGTTAGGGGGGCCCCCCCAACCTGTATATAGCACCAAAAAAAAGAAATATACATCAAGTAACCATATCATCCTAAACTATGTCGACAAACCCGGACATAGCTAGGCAATCACTAAAACAACAAGCTGCACCACTCACGGTGGACGAAAATCGAACAAGTAAAATAGAAATCTACACATAACAAATCAAGAAAAGGATGTTGTCTGTGAACGAAGACGACCACGGGCTCGACCACGAGCTGCCCCTCTGAATGGAGCACCTCGGGCTATCTGTCTCCCTGCTGACATATAAATAGAACCAATGGACCTCGTCTTCTTTCCCCTACCAGGCATGGAGGAGGAGGTCGAGGCTAAGGAAGCAGCTGAAGGCTCATCAAACTGAACAAACTGACCTGAAGGAGGGGTATTACGAGTCAGGGTGCAAACCCCTGCTCGATCCACAAGGACCATAGTACTCGAGTCAAATGTGCTAATCGATCAATCATGCTGAGCACGACTCATAACACACTGAATCTCATCGGCCAAACTCTTTCCCATCTGACGCTGAAGTGAATCAATCGATCTACCACGAGTGCATAAGTCCTTCTCCTCCTGAGAAGGATGCTCGAGGGAGGGAGACCGCTGACCTAAAACACTACTCGCAGAGGAAACTCCATCAGAATCACCATCCAAAGGGTCGTCGGCATCATCCGACTCCTCAATAGCAAGCTCACCCTCCTCCAAACCCTCCGTCTGAATAGGCGAGAAATAAGTATGATGAGCCCGAGAGGGGAGCTCAACGAACTACTTGGCAAGCATGCCAGTAGTCCGGTTCCCCACAGTCTTCCACTCGTTCTGCTTCAAACTCGACTTCTTAGCCTGCTCGACTACCACAGCCTTTCCCTTGTCAGGGGGTCGGCTAATGGTCTGTTGTCTGCGTCCCTGACTAGCAACAAGAGAGCGAGCTCTACCCCGACGCTCCGGCCGGGGCTTATCCCCCGTGATGTAGCACTCCGACTGCTCGTGGCCCACGTGCCTGCAGCCAACACAATACTTCGGATGATTCTCGTACACAACCCCCTGTGTGTAGGAGACACCGCAAATGTCAATCTCAAACTCTGAAATAGGCTCCTGGAGTAAATCCATCTCAATACAAACCCGAGCACATGACAGCCTGGAGTGCTCGGCAGTCTGACGATCAACCTGCAACGGCTTGCCAAATTCCGTGGCAATGGTGAACAAAGTATCTCTATGAATCAAGTGGATGGGAAGACCTGGAAATTTGACCCATACAGGAGCTATAGGAGCCTCGTGTGAGAGGTCAAAATCCGGGGTCCACTTGAAGACCCGCATTTGGCAACCCTGAATCATCCAAGTGGGTTGCATCCAAATGCGAGTAAAGTCATCCTCAATAGTGAACTTAATGCAGATATGACAATAGTTCACCCAACTCCATCGAAAACTACCCTTAAACCCTATTCGAAACAAAGCATGATTAATATCCTGAGGGGTGGGAATAGCATGTGAGAATTTCTCAAAAATAGCTAATTTCCAGGGACCAGCAACAGAATAGATATCATCACGAGAAAATTCAAATTTTAATTTCTTGTCCTCACGAATCACAGCTCCAATTTTTTTAATTTTTGAATCATCAAAAAGAAAAAAATTTGTGGGATTAAGAGAGAGGGGAGTTGCAGGAGAATTTCCCACCACCTTAGCAAAGGATTTTGGGCTAGTGGTCTTGGAATTAATTTGAACCGGTGGGGAATTTTGGGCAAGAGGATGGGGATTTAAAAGAGGGCTAACAGAAGAGTGGGCCGATTGATTAGAGGAGGTGGGTTGGGGGTTAGAAAGTGGGCTTGGAGGTGGAGGCATGCGGTTGGGGGTTTGATAAAAGTTGGGCTCGAAAAAATTAGGCAGAGGGGGTGAGTTGGGGTTATTAATTTGGGCCAGGCAGAGGGAAATATTTGGGGGCTAAGTCAGGAGGGCCGAAAGGAGGGGTGAGATTGGGCTGGGAAAGGGGTAGAGAAGGCCCAACACCCGCTGGACAATCTGATGGGCCAAGATTTAATAAAAAAGGTCCATCTTCAACAGAAGCTGGGGAAATATTAGTGCATGCAGGGGGATTCGAACCAAGGACCGGTTCCTTCGAGGCGCGAGCGCCAGCGTGGCCAGAGATCGCCACGTGTGGCGTGGTGATTTGATCAGATGAGTCAAAGATAGGTGGGCGGTTGAGATTAGAAGTGCCGATCGAACGGCTGGAATTGAGATCAGAATTGGGATTAAGAAAACCCTTTTTCAGTGAAAAGCCAGCAGACTTTTGGGGCGGAATTTTGAGGGCGATGACTTATCGCCAAAATTGGAAAGCGGATCAGGGTGGTTGTTGGGCGAATCACGCGAGAGGAAAGATTAAAATTCGCCAGGCTCTTTCGGATCAGAGGGTAAAGGCAGAGTTGGCTTGTAATTATTTTGGGAAACAGAGGACGACGATGCGTCAGAGTTGTGTCGCTGGGAAGACGAGGCCGGACGATGTTGATAAATCAGCGGCCGATGGCTATCGTCAGCGTTAGGAGGTCCGAAGAAGGTATTCAAAGATTGATGGAATTTCAAATTAATTTTTTCCTCATTAGAGAGGGCATCCTCTGTCAAACGGGCGTAAGGAGGAAAGCCGAAATTCTGAGCATCAAAATCCACGTAAGGGAAGGAAAAGAAGGGGATAAAAGCCCCAAGTCGATCCTCAGCCTCCGGAATTTTGCGAAAGGCAGAAGTATCCCCAAAAAGGCCAACTGTAGAGAGAAGATGAGGAAAGCGATTTGGAATCGCATTGGCACCAAGTTTGGGTGAGGAAGGTGCGGAGCGAGTTCCGACGGAAGAGCGATTATGTATGGTGTAATTCGAGTAGGCCAGAATGGTAGGAATTGGGTCAGAGGGGAATCCATTAAAGGGTGGGCAAGGTGGAAGGCTACGCAAATAGAGCTTAGCCGAGGATAAAGAAGAGACCTCATGGAAAGGAGGCTGGGGGCTGCCAAACAGCACCTGAACTGGTGCAGGATCCAGGTAAGAGCCACATTTGGAATTTTTGAAATGGGAATCTGTTGTGGAAAGAATAGAGTCCATGGTGTAAACAACACTGGCCACAAAACCGGCAGGAGTAGCCGTGGAGAAGGTGGCAGAAACAGGGCAAGGTACACAAGTGAAGATGATCCAAAACCAGAAAATGGGCACAGAACAAACAAGGCACAAAAAAATTAAAATTCGAACACATAAAAGACCTGCAGAATCGGAGATGGCGGACCCCAAGGGGCAGTCCGCTGTAGAATCCCCAGAATCGAACTCCATTTGAGGTTAAGGCTGACTTGTTTGCCCTATCCTTGGTCGTCTCCCAGTTTATTCTTTACGAGATTGGGCCTAGTTAACCAGGCGGCGTACCAATACCTGTAGAGTGTATTTATCCGAGCAGCTTCTTTTGCGGTTAGAAAAGACAGATTGCCAACGAGGACTCTAGGTTTGAAAAGCCATTGTAACTTGGCTGATGTGATTCAAGGTTTGACATCAATATTTTACCAAAATGAATTGCTATTTCCCATAATTTGACTTGCATTCAGGTTTGGTCTCAAAATTTTAATTTTTTAACTTTAATCTCATAACCTTAATTACTGGATTATTCAACAAAGTTAATTTTTCAATTTTAATCTCACAACTTGTTGAAATTTTCAATTATGATCTCATTTCGACAAGGATATTGTAATCTCTACTCAAAGTTAGATACAAAATCACCTAATTTATTTCTTTAATTGATTAATTACTCCTACAACTCTCAATATTGATTTTTCATTCACATTTATTTTTTAGATTTTTACCGTCAAAATCTCATTTTTGTTCATCGCCCATTTCCGACTAGTCATGCATCTTCCTTTATGTTCAGCTTCTCTTCGTCTTCCTTCATCCACCCTTTATTGCCTATATCTCTTTTTTATGTGTTTCACTTTGACATTCTTTTTCAAATTTACTGTTCACGTGATTTTAAATGTGGATTTGTGCAGAAGATGTAGGTTTGAGTTGCAAAGGAATTGATAAATGTTAAGATCTTTGTGTTGCTGAGGATATGAAGAATAATCATAACTTAAGTGTTGATGACTTTGATGTTAAAACTTGATTAGTGTGGTTTTTAATCATAAGTTAGTCACTAAACAGAACATGAATTTTTTTTTTGCGCACAAAGAAGTTCTCTCTCCTTTCTTCTCTTAAATTTTTGTATTTTTTCTATTGTATTCTTTTTTTTCTTTATTAAGATATCCCACATCGGTAGTGACTGAGTGTGGTTTTGGGTGAGCTTATAAGCCTGGGCAATCCTCTCACTTATAACTTGGATTTTAAGTGTAGAGTTAGACCTTCATACATGGTATCAGAGCCACCACTCTACTCGATGTGTGGATGCACCTGTGGAACGACGTGTTGAGCCTGATGAGCCTCTTACGTAAGGGAGGGTATTAAGATATCCCACATCGGTAATGGGTGTGGTCTTGGGTGGGCTTATTAGTCTAGGCAATCCTCTCACTTGGCCAATAGAACGTGACATCCTCTAGTTAAGTATTATAGCATAGCATGACAAGTGTCTCTCCTGACATGTGCCCAACTAACTTAACCTTAATTGACATAGTTATCCTTATTATATGGATAACTATTTCATTTACAGGGATGGGTATACAGTCATACAACTATTGTATACTCGTCTCCTGAATCATTGCTATTATAGAAGCTCTTGATGGGTCCCTCCATGCTTGTTTTCTGGGTTGATGTTCTTTAGGCGATCAACCACTCGTTTCGTGAGCCTTTACTAGGCAACGATCCTTCTTGGACAATGAGCCTTGCATATCACTCGAGCTAATTTGGTTATTTTATTGACAAAGTATTATGTGTGTAATACACACGGAAAATAGAATTTGTGTGTAACAATTTTAACATGATTTGAATTGTGATTCAATAAGAACTATCCATTTATTGACAATTTGAGTTGGATCAAATTATTACACACAAAACTTATTTTCTTGTGTATTACACACATAATACACACTCTATTTTATTTGATGAGTGTGTCCGATAATGAGCTAGGCTATGAATTCTTAGCTGATCACATAGAATTAACTTTATTTACCAAAATAATCATTTATTTTCTTTTAAACCCTATAAGCTGATTGTCGTATCAATAATTGCCCCCAAGCTCATCTGTATGGTGGAGTTAGATGTTCAGCTAGGGTTGGACTATTTCGAATTTGGAAGGTGGGTTCTTGAAAGGTCAGTTTTTATTGTGTCGCTTCGTCTAACATATGTGTATCATTTTTCTAGAATAGGATGTCGTCTGTTAAAGTAGTGACAGTGCCTTTTGCAACATGCTCATTCAAATGAGGGGCGGTGTCCCTGTTCTTGAAATACTTTTGGTTCCTTAGTGATGAAGGTCTAGAGAGGGGGTAAGTAGACCTTTAAACAAAACTATAAAATTTTCAAAACAAAGTACCAGGTAGAGCTTTTACAGTACCTTTGAATAAAATTCACAGGTGTTTTGAACCTAAAAGTCACAACTGTAGACTACAAAACAACTATAGAGTTTAAAGTAAAGGAAAATTAAACTCAACTTGTCGATATCTTTTTCGGAGTAGTTTTTCACACTTTGAGAAGTGTCTTAAGAAACCTCTAGGTGCAGCAGAATGAAATGTAAGTGTAATGAAAAATAATGTAACCACTTAAATATACAATTGATTAACTAAACTGTCTACAACTATAGTACACTGGCTTAAAAACAATGATGTATGTAATACGAAATGTAAATGAAAGAATATAAAATACAATTATAACAGGTAAATAAGTAAAGAAACATAAGGAATTATAGTTGTTCAGAGACTACATATTCTTCTTATATCCATTGTTACATCACAAAGGTGTCAAATTCACTACGATGTGATCACTTAGATCTCTACAAATGTTTCCCCCTACTAACTAGCTTTCACTCAAATTACTATTCTAGGTGAAACACTAGCCTAATCACATAGATTACACTTGGTTCACACATAACCTTTTACCTCACAAAAAATACCTACACAAAGTAGAATAAAAAATAAAATATGGTGAGAGAATGACAACAAAATGTGATTTCTATCTAAGAAAATTCTAGCAAATTATCATATGAATCACTTTAAGAAAAACTTTGAAAAGCTCTCTAAAAAATTGTTTGCTAAAGACATGCTTAGTCGAAATGCTTGAGTGCTCTGGTTGTCGTTGTTGTTGATCCTTTGGATTTCTTCTTCTATTTATATATGAGATGGTTTGGCTATCTATTTTTTTTTATCGGTAAATGTTAGTTGTTAGTAGTTACACGTTAGTTCGCCAAGTCTCCCAATTATATCTCCCTCAATATCTCCAAGCCAACCTTATATATCCCTTAATCCTTCCCAGAGGGAATCGAACCCAGGCCACTCACTTAAGTGAGGAGCCCGGTGGCCAGGTGAGCTAGCCCATCTGGTTCTCTCTCTCTCTCTCTCTATTCTGCTCTTATGTGTGAAACGGTCCATCCACTATCAGTGTAGTACTGGTTGTATTATCTGTCTTTTATTCATAAATCTTAAACTAATTGCAAATTAGCTTTAACTTTTGCTTTTAGGTTCTTTAGAGCTTTCATCCTTGATTATATAAACAATTATTAGAACCCTTCGAAACTTCTATTGTCCTTGTATAGAATTTCAAATGACTCTTTCTAACTGTACTTTTTCTTCCAGCATTAGGATATACACCTATAGGATTTACATTAAGCTGTAGTTTTAGCACAACTCAAAAAAAATTCGAGTTGTAGGACTTGACTAATCTACAAATGTAGACTTCATTTTAAGATATGTAACTTAACCAAATTTCTTCAATTTTTTATACATGTAGGGTTAGCTAAAAAACATACAATCCTACACTTTGCTATCATCGAAACCTAACTAAAAATATCCTAATAAATAGGAATACGCCTACTGTCATTATATGCAAATAGACCCCTATTTTTTTTTCTTATAAATTGGGATCGTCCTCCTCCTTCTCTATTCTTACTTTCTGCAAGTTCAAACTAGATATGTTCTTCTTTACCTCTTCAATGTATTCACTTTCGACTTTCAATAGTTATTACTTGGGTTCTAACCATTGTCTTGTGTTTCCTTCAACATATTTTTATCTTGATTTCTCTCTTTTTTTCCCTAGAGAACTCTTCTCCAGTTTTTTTCTTTATATTCGTCCCCACCGCCATTTTTGCCACTGCTATTGCTGTAGTGCCCCCACCTCTCTACTCTAACATTTTTCTTTCTTCAATATCTATATTTTTATATCTTTGAATTCTTTAAGTCCTGATTTTAGAAATTCGATCAATACTACAAGAAAATGCACTTCTTGTAACGAAAAAATTGGTTACAAAAAGTGTTTTTTTGGTTACAAAAACATTTTGTAACCAAACATTTGTTACAAATGTTGGTCATTTAAAGTCCGTCGCAAAAAGTTTTTGTAACGAAAAAAAAGTCAATTTCGTTACTAATACAATTGTAACAAAACTTTTTCCGTTACAAAAAATTTAGTAGCAATAATCATATTTTTGTTGCTAAAAATTAATTTTGTTACAAATTTATTGTTACATAATATGATATATTTATTAATCGCCAATTTTTTTGTTACATTTACTATTTCATTCCATTCTTAAAAATGTGTTAAGAATAACATAATAACAAAGGACCTAATTGCAAATGGTCATATTGGGAAACCTGACAAACAAATTGTCATAATATAGTAATTATATTTCAAAAAAATTCTCAAATACATTTAAATCAATGTACTCATAACAAAATCTACAATGTATTTGAACGTTTCAATGGTACATAATAACACGAATAAAAAAATTAATCTAAAATGTTGAGTTAAACTTGATGTCTTGATTTGTCTTCTTATCCACGATGAACCTATAAAAATATACAAAAAAATAAAATAATATAAGATTAAGCATTTGTAATGACAAAATACAAAATTTCTACATATATAGATAAAATATGATACTCAACTTAAGAACTGATATAGACAAAAGTACATTGAATATCATCATACAAGTTGGTTCATTGTATACACGCTTAAAACCAGAACATCTAACGTCTAACCAGAACAACTTGTAGAACTCTAGATCTTTATATTCTCACAAACTAATTTTAAAATGAATAAAAGTGCACCATGGATACACTACTAGGGAAAGAAATATACTGATAATAATGTAAATGCATGTTCTCAGCAATGTTTAGAATATATAGAACTAGTTAGCTGAAACTATTTTCAACATTTTACTTGTAGCAATGAAGAAATATGAGATAAAGGTTTAGCATTCTATTACATTTATTCTAATAATGTGTTGACAAAACTATATATCTATTTCACCCCATATTATGTTCCCTAAACGTTTATTTTCAATTATCTGCACCAGAAAACCTAGAACTTGAATTTCATAGTACAAAAGGCTTCATTGGAGAAACACACATATGTACTTCTCATATACAATGCTATGGAACTAAATTAGAATTAGCAGACAGGGCATTGAAACACAACCTTATGATGGACTTTTGTCGAAAAATAATAGACTTTTGCAGCGAAAGCAAAAAAGATAATATCTTGAGTGTGGAAGCTTTCCATTTTAGCCATAAATAAGCCATATATTCAGCCCATACATTAGAAATAAAATGAAATAATTGGGTCATTTATTTTATTGAATTTTCTACAGCAAATAAATTGCAAATGAATGCAGGTCCTAAAGTAAGCAACACAGTGGACATTGAAGGATTAATTCTTGTAACGCATTCAACAAGTCAAGAATTAAGTGAAGCAGATCACCACACAATAGTAAAGGAAAAGAGGTGAAATCATAGCATCAAAAATCAAAATGAGAGAAACAACAACAGCAGCTTGAGATTTTCCGTCAGCAGATCTCAACACATTAAAATTTCAAATTTTATGAAATTTGATCATATGTAGACATATTACATCTCAAAGCCTCAATGTTACATAGTACAACAAGAACCAAAAACAACAAAAATACTCAGTATTCTCCCTCAAACCGAGTGATGCACAAGGCATAACAATCAAAAAATCAGCACAAAGATCCAGATTATAGTTTAATCGTATATATTCAAGATTTCACATAATTCTCAAATGTAAAAGATCCAGAGTTCTATGTTTATACTAATACTATTAATCAAATTGCCCTGTGCACAAAATATCCACAGAATTCCTAATGTCAAAATATCTAGATTCCATAATGGATTTGTGAGACACTCCCTAAGACATATATATTATGCATACATTGCTTTCAATAGGGAAATCACTTACATCAATTTAATTTTTAAATATCTAATGCTTATAACCGAAGGAAGAAGTGATTAGTGTGATTTTTGTTTGAAATTTGTGTGTTTAATTGATCTATTTTGATTGATTTCTTGCATTAATTTACACAAAATTGACTATTTGTGCTTAATTGTTGAGAGAAGTGTTTGCTATTTATTTTGTAGAAAATTGTAAATAATGGAGCAAAAACATCTCTCAAATAAATTATGTGAATTAAATTAAAGGAGTGAAGTTGGTAAAGATTGAGATGAGCTCATAATATAAATTGTTTTGGTATTAATTTGGTGAACTTGTGAAGGATTAATTTTGATTCAATGTTGCAGGATGAATTAATTAAATTAAAGCCCAATTGCTATTAACCAATATTGGAAGGAAAATGAATTAAAGCAAGATGGGAGATGTCCGTGTAATTCACAAGAAATAAAAAGGAAGAAATGGGGTCCACACTCTTAAATGGTCTAATCAAGAAGAAATGTTGGTGGTTGGAACATTTGACCAAGTTTGCAGAGGAAAAAGAAACGTGGCTCTCCCTTGTCCACTATTTAATCTTACATTTGAAAAGAGAGAGAGAGAGTCATCTTACACCAACATCATCTTTTTCAATCTCAAAACCATGGAATCTGTTCCTGTTCACCAAGTCCACCGTCACTCACACCGGAGTCACGCCGCGAGGCAAAAGCTCGCCGGAAATTGGTTGCGCCAGAGTCCGAAGCCACCCAGTCACTGTTGTTTGTGAAGGAAAAGAAGAGGAAAGAATTGCTGAACCAAATTAAAGAGTTGCTAAAAGGGTGAGGTAAAACGCATTTTAATTCCGCAAACCGTGCTTTCTTTCTATTTGGACCCGTGCTTGATTTCTGCCTCAAACCGAACAAGAAAATTCGAAGATATATGCAGGGGTCATACTCAATAGCACAATCCGTGCTGAAAGAGGTTGTCCGAACACTCAAATTCGAACAATTTAGCACGGTTCACCCATTTTGGTTCAACCGGTGCTCGTTGAAAATTTTCAGAAGAATTATTTTGGGCTTGGCCCAATTGACTTCCTCAGGCCCATTTGCCCTTTTGCTATTATTTTAACAGCCCATCTTGGAAAGAAAGGGCTGGGAATATAAATTGAAGGAAACACTGCATTAGGACACGACACCTACTCCCTTGGGGGAGAATCAGACGCCTACTCCTTGGGGAGAAATTCCTCACGCACGCGCACATATTTAGTTAGGGTTTATGCTTTCTTAGTTAAATTTTTAATTTTAGTTGAAGCTTTGTTAGAGATTGAAGGGATATTGACTCTCAATAGGTGAATTCTATCCTTATATTTAATTTTGTTGGTAAAACTTTCATGATTATGGTTTATTGCTTTTTATTTGTTATGTGTTTATTTGAGATGTTGATTGTTGGCTAAACCTTTAGTGTTTGGATGTTTGGAATTACGTGGGTAATTGGTTAGTGGATTGATTTTGTGAGTTTATTCCAATTGAAGGTTATATGATTAGATTAATGGGGTTTGTTTGATCAATTGCTTGTTGGGCTCTTTTAATTCGTACGGATAGATTGTTTGTTGGTACGAGAGTTGAATAGACATATTTATTTTGTATGGGTATGGGTTCGATTTTGCGATTTGAGTGAATATTGTGTTATCACAACGAGAGTTGGGTAATTACATTAGAAAATCCATTAATCTACATTAATTACTTGAATTAACATTTAGGTGATTCGTGAGGGGACAAAAGGTGAGGCACCTTAGTATACGAGTGGAAAAGCACGCTAGGATTTCTCTTAGCGTTGTGTGATTACCCGGGTGGGAAACGGTGAACTATTCCTATAACAATCTGCATACTTAATTGACGCGTTATTTCTAGGCTTATCCAGTACGGTTTAATGTGTTTATTTCTCGTGATTGCTCCTATCTTTGACCGACAAAAGGGATAAATGAATTTGTCAAACCATTGATTGATTACCCCATAATAAAGAACACCCGAACACATTTTTATAGTATTTGTTTATCTTTGTTGATTTATTTACTTGTTGCTATTTTAGTGTCTTATTTAGTGAAATTGTTAGTTCTAATTTAATTTATTTGTTCTAGTTAATTGTGCTATTTTAATTTTTGGAATTAGTTTAATTGGGAAACAAATTGATTTTCACTACAACCGAGTGCCGACATATAGTTCTAGGGCTATGCTAGCTACTAATCTCATGAGATTGATAATTTAACCGGGCACTTATCTTTATTACACGAACTTCTTACACTTGGGAAGTAAGTGTTGTAAAACATGTGTCATGAAGATATAAATGTATAAATTGCAGTAACACAAGAAATAGCAGAAAATTAAGAATAATCTAATCCAAATTTAGAAGAATTAAATACCTGAGAGGAGAGACTAAACAAGGGCTGAGACAAACTTGAAGAAAACGACACACAATGGTGTCTCAACGGTGAAGAGCAAGCAGCGCCTGAACCTGCGCCCACGTCAGCGAAACAAGAAGCGGGCGACATGAGAGGGTGGGAAGGTTGGCAGAGGCAGGGTTATGAATTCAGTGTGAGGAAATTGTGAATTTAGGATCCATTTAGGGCTTAGCGCAGAGATGTTCTTTTCCTTTATGAATATTGTTGTTATTTTTTTTATAATATATATATGTTTGTAAAAAATATATATGATATTGGTATTTTGAGTTTTACAAATACCTGATATATGATATGTTTATAATATATTTTACAAATAATAAATTATACATTGGTTACAATATGTTATGTTTTTAATTTGTAACCAATCATTTATTATTTGTAACGATAATTATTTAATATTATTTAACATGTGATTTTATGTAACGAAAATAAAATTTTGTTACAATAAATCATCCTTTAGTAACCATTTAAATGTTGGTTACAAATAAATTTGTTATAAAAAATACATTTTCTTGTAGTGAATCAATGAAACCCAAAGAAGCACTCTGGTGTAAGTGAATTGGAGGAGGCTGTTAACTCCATTGTCCGCTCTTTATAGAAGAAATCTGGCAAACCCTCCAGCGAGGTCGTTGTGATCGTTCTTAAGCGGTCCCCTAGAGGCATAGATTCAGATCTAAGTGATTCAGATGATGAGGAGATCAACTAGGTTCCCAATTAACAAGCCTATAGAGACACAAATCTCGATAACCATTGAGCATGATGATGACTGGAGTTTCTATGCTAAGCATTATGGTGACCAATTTTCTCATCCCCGTATACAGAGGGTGAACAATGAACCCAATCAATTTAGGGTGAGAGGGATGATCCATGAGTATGATTTGAGCCAGATTTAAAATTCCCTTCGATATTCATATGTGAGCTTGTTTGCCAAAATCGTGATGATTTCCACGCAAGTGAACATGGTCGTTGTTGTCGTGGCAAGTTAACCAAGTTAAGTATCGAACACAGGGAAACGATGCGATATCAAGCAAGCATTGAACGTTCATAAAGGCTAATAGCTAGGAAAGCAAGAAAACCATCAAGGATTCTATCTACTAATCAAGCAAGAATAGTAAATCCTAACTATCACCTCAAAGAAGTGAGCAAGTGTGAAGTGTACATGGAAGTAATCCTACTATGGTTCCTCTAGAATCTTATCCATCCTAGCATGCAAAAGATCTCTTGGTGTCTTAGTCAAGCCAAACTAGTGTCTAAATCTCTCTACAACACAAGGTAAGGGCTCTATTAGATGTCTAGATCTCTCTACAACTTCCAACACTCCAATTAAGAGGTCTTAGGCTAATATGCAATTCTCATTGGTCATACAAGCCAAATATCAAACACTTGGTATGCATAAGGTTCTTATAGCTCAATTCTCATTTCATAGCTAACCATATAAGCCATATATTCCAATTAAACATCCCAGCATTCATACAAGTCATTAATAAGAGAACTATCACATCAAGATCACTAATTCATGCATAGGATTAACAAGAGACTAAATTCACCACAGTATTCATACAACCATGCAACAAAAGATTAGCCCATGGCTAATTGGAGATGAAAATCAACAATTAACATTATAAACAAGATGATTAAGAACTAAGACAAGAGAATTAATGGAATTCTTACCATAAGTGGAGAAATGGAAATACAAGCATCAAACCTTGAAAAGATATCTCTAAATTCGGAGTCCAAAATACAAAATTGAACTGTAGAAACGTAGCTTGAATCGAAAGAAGAACGTAGGAACAAACGGATCGAAATTTCGATGGACGGATCAAATGTTTTGGAAGAAAGAAGATTGAATCTAACTAAGAACCCACTAAGTAACTACCTAATTCTCTCTCTAAACTAATCTAAGAACTAACTAATGAAGATGATGATTTTGAGAATCTGATCCTTGAGTATTTATAGTGCCCACAATGCTTGGTCCAAAGTGTCCTTCATTAATCGCCCGAAAATACGAAAATAGCCCTGAAAATCCGAGTATTTTGAACTGCTGTCGACCATGGCCTTGGTGTCTGTCAGCCAGCTTGGTCGACAGAGTGTCATCTTGTCACGCAAGAGCTGGCCGTTTGTCGTCCGAGCTGGTCCGCAGCTTGGTCGCTCGGAGGCTGTCTTTCCAGGGGTTCCGGTCGCGCGAAGGCTGCCTAGCACAAGTGTATGTGCTGTCGACCAAGACACTTAGTGTCGGTCGATGTGTGACTTCCTCGTTTTTGACATATCTTGAGTTCTAGGACTCCGATTGACTCGATTCTTTTTGCGTTGCGACCCTCTCTTCAAGCTCTTCAACATGGGACATTAATTGCACCATTTGGCTAAACTCCAGAATTTTGGACTTTTCTCAAACTTGCTCGTTTTTCGTCGGTTTTGCTCGTTTTCACTACAAAACATAATTTTCAAGCCAAAAAGGGTTATATGCACAAAGTATATCATTTTAGGGTCAAATATGAACATAATATCACCAAAAGCATATAGAAATACGTGCGAAAAACATGCAATTATGACCCTAATCATACCCCCAAACTAGATTGTTGCTTGGCCTCGAGCAACGAAGCGATAAGATAGGGGAATAATTGTATGTATGAAGCATCAAGCACAAGATCAAATGCCATAGAATCATAGCTCTATATCAAACAAGTCTAAAATACAATTTCATCAAATCAACAATCAAAATCGAATTAATGAGCAAATTGTCAAATCAACAAGTCATGATCCTCACATAGAAGTGTATAGCTCATCTCTCAAGTGTTTGAGGTTCTCTCAATCTTCACACAATGATACAAATACTACCATAAGCTTGGCTCAAGTCTCAAATTCCCCACAACTTGAAATGACAAATCAATCACGCATCATTGAGGACTTTTAAAGATTGTAGTGTTGGCTCTTTGGTAGGGAAGGATTATATGAATTAAAGTGACTAAGTATGATTAGTAAAGCATAGAAGGACTCAAAGTAGAGATCATTCACCTCTTCATGCAATTTTCCACCTTCTAAATCACACTTCAAGAATCAATCTTCCCTTTCTTTGCAACTTTTAGCCATACTCACAACAAAGGTCAACTTGACCATATTTTCAACAAAAGTCAAATTTTTCTCATGCTTTGCTAACTTGCCTTTTTTTCAAAAAAATTCAATACATGCTTAAAATTCTTCATATCTTCCACTTTAGGCCACCATGTTCTTCATCATATCATCAATCTTCCTTCCTTCTTTTCACTCTACTAATCATAGGGACAAGAGAGTTCCAAAAAGGAAGGAAAATGGCTTAAAGTGTGGTTAGCCAAAGGAAAGGTCTAAAGGCACAAAATGGTTAGCAATGGATAATAACATCAAGGTAGGCTCATAGAGCAAAGTGACTCAATATTGATCAAAGAAATGCCTCAAATCATATCATGTGAAATCAATGTCTAATGTAGCCTCAAACAAGACCAAAGCCAAGTTCTAGAGTATAATGCACATGTGTGGAACTCACATCAAAGAAATATCATCCGTTCAAAGTTGAAACGGGCATTAATGGCTCAAAACCTCACAGGTATATGGTGATCATGACTCATCTCATATAAAAAATGCTCAAATCATCAAAATCTCAAGTATCATCAAATCCATTGCACAAAAGAAAAGATAAGAATCAAGCCATAACTCCACTACATCCAACATGAACTTTCAACTCATCCACACAACAATAAACATATCTCATGCGTCCACTACTCAAAACAAGCAACAATTGCAAAAATCAACAAGCAAAAACGAGGCATCAAATAAGCATATGATCCAAAACATCATAGGAACACTAAGAATCAACCTAAGCATAGTATTGCAATGAGATTTGCGAAACGAAGACACCCCCCAAACTTTTTTGGACCAAGGGTCTAAAAAGTTTGGCAAAGAGTGAAGAAAAGATCGTGCAATGCACAAATCAAAACACAATACAACAAGAATCAACACTTAAGCTCAAAATAACAATCTAAAAATCAAGCAACAAAAACTAGGAAATGAAAGCAAATAGGGAGAGAAATGTAAAGACATACCTTGAGTTGGGATTAAGAATAGGAGAGTTGAATTGCCACTTACACGAAAATGTCCTTCTTGGCCAAGTAGGAAGAAAAATCTCCTCCTCACACCTTTCTAGAGCTCACAAATCACATCAATTATCATTGCAAATCAAAATTTGAAGAACGAACACACCCCCCCCCCAAACTTTTTCGGATCAAGGATCCTAAAAGTTCGGAAAAGAGTGATGAAAATAGGATTTGCCATGAATCAATGAACAAACAATGCATGTATAAGCTCAACTAAACCAAGGAACATAATATATACCAAGAGGCAACACCCCCAAACTAGGGTAAATCACATGCACCAACCAAGGTAAGAGAACACACTACCTCATATGAAACAACTCAAAACAAATAATACTATCTACACTACAAAGCAAACCTAATAAGCAAGAAAAATTTTCAAAGATGGGTTGCCTCCCATCTAGCACTTGGATTTAACGTCCCCTAGCCGGACGCACCAATGTTAGCTAAATGGCCAAGGATATTTGTCTTCCTTGCCATCCAACTCTAATCTCAAAGCATCATGATTAAGAAAGCACATAGGATTTCTACCCCATACCCCTACTTTCCTTATCAATTTATACTTGTAAGCACATGCATTTTCTTCTTCAATTCTTCTCAAACCAATCCACCCCCATCTCTTACTATCAAAAATTTTCAAAAGGATTTTCAATTCAATCTTATCATTGATCAACTATAAAGGCAAGACAAATTCACAATGAACAACTTTATCAATTAAAGCACAAGTGGAAGAGTCTAAGGGTTTAGAAATGCTTATTTCAATTGTAGGCTCCTCTTCCACTTTATTTGGTAGTTCTTTTTCCATGAAGCTCATGTCCATAAGTGGACATTAATCCTCCTCTTCACGTTCTTTCTCCATTCCTCCTTTTGAATCTTCTCCTTCCTTATCCTCCATTTCTTGTTCTTGATTCCTATCAATACAAACAAAAGAAGCATCATATTCAATTTCATCACAAGAAGGCTTGAAATCATGATCAAGAGAATTAATAAGAGGGTTAGTGAAACTCTTAAGATAGAAAGCTTTTTGAACACAAGACTCTTTAATCTCCTTGAACTCATCATTGTAGGGAACTTTCTTATCAAAATCAAAGAAATCATAAAGGTCCTTGTATTCATCATGGTCATCACAATCATCCTCTTCATTCTCAATTTCATATTCTTCCTTTTCACTTTCATCTCTTTGCTCTTCTTCTAGTCCATCCCTCTCTTCTTCGTGATCCCTAATCAACATAGCATGAAGATAGTTATGACCAATATCATCAACAATAATAGGAATCTTATAATCAAGGTAAGCATTAGAAGGATTAATAGACATTTGAATTCCAATACAATCTAGAATAGAAAGAGATTTAATCTTCTTATGATGATGATCATCTTCATTTTCCACATTCCCTTCTTCTTGCTTTTTACCCCCATCTTCCTCCTTATAATAGGCTTGGGTGCGCAATTCCTCCAAGAAGAACTCTAATTTCTTGCTTATCACATTACAAGTCAATTGTTGCAATTGGAACTCCAAACTTTTGATTTGATGACTTTGAGACATGAACATTTCATCAAACTTCTTGTTTCTCTCCTCAAAGCACTTTTCATTTTCACTTCTGATTTCTTCCAATTGCTTGAGATTTTGAGCTAAAATGTCTTCCTCATAACTTGAAGAAGTGTCTTCTTGATGGAAGGTTATAGGAAGATATGGAGTGTAGGAGCATGGATAATCATGATGAGAGTAGGAATCTTGGTATGACATTTCGCAAATCTCATGGGCTTGTTGGGTCAATTCCCCCAATTGGAGCTCTAAGCTCTTGATTTGATCCCCTTGAGATTTGAGAATTTTATCAAACTTCACATTGGTCTCCTCAAAGCGCCATTCATACTCCTTTTTAATTTCTTCGAGTTGATTGAGGATGTAGGATATAGTATCATTATTATGACTTTGAGGAGCTTCATCATGATGGAGAGGCATAGGAGAGGGTAAAGTGTAGGAATGTGGATCCTCCAAGGCATAGGAATCTTGAGATGTATATGAGTTAGAAGGATAAGAAACTTCTTGTGGAGATGGTGGAATTTGGTTTTGGTTCCATAACGTCATCATCACATACTTCATACACTCTTCTAACATGGTGATTTTATCAAAAGTTTCGCAGGCTTTAAATGGGTAGAGTTGATGTATGTATGGATTAGGAGATGATATATTTTGTGGAGAATACGAGTTATGGTAGTATTCGCCCATCTTCAATTGAGTTCACTCCTACAAAATTCAAGCAAGTATCAACACTCACCAAGAATAGTCAAGTAAACAAAGAAACAAAGAAAAACAAAGTAAACATCAATACAAGCCGAACAAAGTGATCGTTTCCCCGGCAACGGTGCCAAAAACTTGTTAACCAAAATTGTGATGAATTCCACGCAAGTGAACGTGGTCGTTGTTGTCGTGGCAAGTTGACCAAGTTAAATATCGAACACAGGGAAACGATGCGATATCAAGCAAACATTGAACGTTCACAAAGGCTAATAGCTAGGAAAGCAAGAAAATCATCAAGGATTCTATCTACTAATCAAGCAAGAATAGTAAATCCTAACTATCACCTCAAAGAAGTGAGCAAGTGTGAAGTGTACATGAAAGTAATCCTACTATGGTTCCTCTAGAATCCTATCCATCCTAGCATGCAAAAGATCTCTTGGTGTCTTAGTCAAGCCAAACTAGTGTCTAGATCTCTCTACAACACAAGGTAAGGGCTCTATTAGATATCTAGATCTCTCTACAACTTCCAACGCTCCAATTAATAGGTCTTAGGCTAATTTCCAATTCTCATTGGTCATACAAGTCAAATATCAAACACTTGGTATGCACAAGGTTCTTATAGCTCAATTCTCATTTTATAGCTAACCATATAAACTATATATTCCAATTAAAAATCCAAAGCATTCATACAAGTCATTAATAAGAGAACTATCACATCAAGATCACTAATTCATGCATAGGATTAACAAGAGACTAAATTCACCATAGTATTCATACAACCATGCAACAAAAGATTAGCCCATGCCTAATTGGAAATAAAAATCAACAATTAACATTCTAAATAACATGATTAAGAACTAAGACAAGAGAATTAATGGAATTCTTACCATAAGTGGAGAAATGGAAATACATGCATCAAATCTTGAAAAGCTATATCTAAATCTGGAATCCAAAATATAAAAATGAACTGAAGAAACGTAGCTTGAATCGAGAGAAGAACGTAGGAACAAACGGATCGAAATTCCGACGGACGGATCAAAAGTTATGGAAGAAAGAAGATTGAATCTAACTACGAACCCACTAAGTAACTACCTAATTCTCTCTCTAAACTAATCTAAGAACTAACTAATGAAGATGATGATTTTGAGAATCTGATCCTTGAGTATTTATAGTGCCCACAATGCTTAGTCCAAAGTGTACTTCATTAATCGCACGAAAATACGAAAATAGCCCTGAATATCCGAGTATTTTGAACTGATGTCGACCATGGCCTTGGTGTCTGTCGACCAGCTTGGTCGACAGAGTGTCATCTTGTCGCGCAAGAGCTAGCCGTCTATCGTCCGAGCTGGTCGACAGCTTGGTCACTCGGAGGCTGTCTTTCCAGGGGTTCCTGTCGCGCGAAGGCTGCCTAGCACAAGTGTATGTGCTGTCGACCAAGACACTTAGTGTCGATCGATGCGCGACTTCCTCGTTTTTGTCATATCTTGAGTTCTAGGACTCTGATTGACTCGATTCTTTTTGCGTTGCGACCCTCTCTTCAAGCTCTTAAACATGGAACATCAATTGCACCATATGGCTAAACTCCAGAATTTCGGACTTTTCTCAAACTTGCACGTTTTTCGCCGGTTTTGCTCATTTTCACTATAAAACATAATTTTCTAGCCAAAAAGGGTTAAATGCACAAAGTACACCATTTTAGGGTCAAATATGAACATAATATCATCAAAAGCATATAGAAATGAGTGCTAAAAACATGCAATTATGACCCTAATCAGTCTCTATGGGAGGAGAAACCTAATGATCGGCCACCGTAGGGTTGCACGGCAATCAATGTGATACTCTCACCGCTAAAATAATGTTTCCCCTTCATCCACATATTGCTAGCAGAGACCAACTTGGCAATCACCAGACTATACCAAATGGGTAGAGCAATTTGGTTTAGCTCTACAATCAATTTGGCCTCGAGACCTATCTCAACATGTTGTCTCTTGCTGAGGTTAACTATGTTATGATTATCTCCACTTGTAGCAATGAGGGTGAAAGATATTATTTCCTCATGGTGTGCTTTAGTCTCAAGCTGGTGGAGGGCATGCCCAATAAGATAAAATACTTAGAAGGAAATTCTCCTTTATTAATCGGTGGTGACTGGCAAGGAGCCATTAACGTATTCGGTGGTGCAGGTTGGTTTGAAACACCAACGAAATACAGGGGCTTGAAGTGAGTTTTACAACTCTCATCCATCATCTGCACTCTAAGTATGCCTTGACTTATTTTGAAGGTCCTCCACTCCTGAGATGGAGATAAGAAGGAGGAAATAGACTCTGTATTCCTGTATCAATTGATAGTTCCAGTGGAGATCCCTGAATGTATATTTAAAATCTTGTTCGGTTGCTAATTATGATTGTGGTAACAATTCTTGTGAAAATAAAATATTTATTAACACTTGAATGATATATAATGATTTATTTGAATATATTGGGTTCTTCTCTCTAACTTGTCCTCTGATTCTCCTTCAACTTTGACTTAACTTTGGTTTGACTTTGAATTTAACTTGATAACAATTTATCCAAGGACGGAGAAGTCTTGTTTTGAATATAATGTTGGTCTGTAGAAGATTTTGGTAAAGAACGTCTTGAATTTATTAAAGAATGATTTTAAATCTTCAAGGTTGGATTTGAGCTGGAAACGCTTAATCGGAGGGATTCGGCCCCTTGTTCCTTGATCAAAGTTCATTTGTGGATGAACTTGATGAAGAACGGTTTGAAGACGGTGATGAACACTTGTTGTCTTCGAGTTGTTCTTGGACTGGAAACATCTTATCAGAGGGATTCGCTCCTTGATTCTGGATCAAATGGTGTCTCTAGTCGGATTTGGCGAAGAACGCTCGAATATGACGAAGAATAGTTAAAGATATTCGAGGCGTTCTTCAAGAAAAACATCAAATCGGTGGGATATAGGCCCTTGATCTTGTATCGAACGTTGTTTTTGGAAGGATTTGATGAAGAATGACTTGAACTTTGAAGAACATCTTCAGATTTGGTGAAGAACTCTTTGAATCTTCGAAGGACTTGATCGTTTGATCTTCTTAGCTCGCAGGTTGCTCATAGAGAGGATATTGCTGCTTGCTCGTTCGACAATCTTCGACTGTCTTTGACTTTTTGATGATCTTCGATATGTGAAATGCATGAACTTGACCCCTATTTTTAGGGTGGAGAGGTGAAGACCTTCCTTATTCGCACTGACATGTGGCGCGATCTGGTTGGCTGATGTTGATTTGATTGGCAGCATTTATGAATCAACCAAATTTAGCTTAATTGATTTCCGCCGTCTTCTTTATTTATACGAAACATTTATGATTTCGTATAAATATGGCAAATCAGTCATTTATTGCCACATACGAGTGCCGGGAGACTCGTAATTTAATAACAACCTATATTGTATACAATAAATATCATTTGACTATTTAATTAGAAAATTAATTTTATAAATCCTCAAAATTAAAATAGTAATATATGTTGATATTTATTTAATTTATAAATGTGTCATTATTTAATTAGGAGCAATTTTTATATGTTTACAAATGCCCACTCATGCTTTGTTCACGATCGTTTCTAGACTTGGAGTGAATTAAGCACGAAAATTTTATCCTCGCTTGAACTTGTTTAACTTTTTTAAAATGCACTTGAGTTGCTCGGTGCACCTGGTGCACAAGAGACTTACTCATATATATATATATATATTTGATTGGAAAATCATTGATGATAATTTATTATATAATTTTGTAAATATAAAAAAATTTACACTAGGCCCAATTAGTGATTTTCGACTTCTACATCCTTGCCCAAGACTTTAACTTGATGCTTTTAAATTTTGTAGGAGGATATAAAAATTGTTAGAGTATACATTACATGCATGTATCACACACATGCATACGTCCATATACCTTATGTATATACATTATAGATGGTTAGCTCTCAAGTTAGTTTTCAAAATTAGGAGTTAGTTTGTTACATAAATTAGTTAGTTAGTAAGGTGCTTGTTGCACAAGTCATCAAAGCACAAACCTCACTCTATAAATACTTGTAAACTCTTCACATTTCATTTATGGGAAAATTATATTTTCATAACATGGTATCTTAAGCTAGCTCTCCTAATTCTGTTTGGGTGGTTTCTTTTCTATTCGCCTCATATCTTAATACCATCTGCATGATTCCTTTGTATCTTCAAACTATTCCCTTCAAATCCTCATCTCATTTTATTCGTATCTTCATAAATTTCTGAAATCATCTTCACAATTCCTGTTAATCTTCATAATTCTCTGCAATCATCTTCATAGTTCCTTTCAATCTTCATATTTTTGATCCTTTTTCCATTGCTAATCTCTCTATTTCGACTATGTCTTCTCTTCCTACGTTTATCAAACTACATATCCATCTCGATCGTCAAAACTATACGTTTTGGAGTACACAAATTTTAGCAACCGTTCGTGCTCATGCCTTTGAAGATGTGTTGCTCATCACTGCTCCTCCGTCTTATGAATCCAACAGTTCATCTTCATCACATGCTGATTGGATTCGTCGAGATCAGTTTCTGCTGGGATGGATTTTAAGCTCGATTAATGAATCGATGCTTGGATATGTGAGTCGTTGCTCCCACTCATTTCAGGTTTGGCAAATTCTGGAAGATCTATTCCAATCTCAGTCCAAAGCTCGAGCGATGACATTGCCACTACAACTTCAGACTTTGAAGAAGGGTGCATCTTCCATTGATGATTACATCTTACAGATGAGATCAATTTCAGACGGTTTAGCTGCTGCCGGTAACCCTGTCTCTAATAATGATCTAGTTTTATATGTTCTCAGTGGTCTTGGACCTGAGTTTGAGTCTGTGATTATGAATTTGACTACTCGTGGTATTCTGCCCTCTCTTACTGAGGCTCAATCTATTTTACAAACGCATGAAATGAGGATTCATCAACACAATTCATCTGCATCTATTATGTTACCTTCTACTAGTTCATTTGTTACTGCAAATGTTGCTCAAGTGCAGAACAAAGCACAATTTGGAAAACAGAAAGGCAAGTTTAAGTTTCAGACTAAGGCACGACTATATTGTCAACTCTGTGGTAAGGCAAATCATATTGCCATTAAGTGTTATAAACGATTTGACACATCCTTTCAAGGTCCTGATTCTTCAAACACTATGGTTGTTCCAAATCCAGCTCCTGCTCAGGCCAATATTGCTCTTCATTCCAGACACACTTTTGTTCCTCACACTAATCCTGGACATATGGTTGGTTCTTCTTATAATTCTGATCATGTTCCTAATACTGATAGTGCTTTGTCTACTCCTCAGTATGCTTCAGGTTCTGATTGGTTCATGGATAGTGGAGCCACTCATCATGTGACCTCTCAACTAAACAACATGCACATTCAAACTCCTTACAAAGGTACCTCATCTCTAACTATTGACAATGGTTCCAATCTTTCAATATTGCATATTGGATCATTTACCTTACCTACATTACATCAGAATTATGAAGTGAAGTTCAACAATGTATTACATGTTCCTAATATCACCAAGAACCTGATTAGTATATCTCGGTTTCTTAAGAACAATATGGCTTTCATTGAATTCTTTTCTAATCATTGTGTTGTCAAGGACCTAAGGACCCACAAGGTTCTTCTGAGAGGCACTCTTAAGCATGGCTTATACCAGCTGGATATTAGTGCACTTCATTCACATGGTAGCTCATCTCTTCAACCTATTGCTACTTATTTTTTGAGTTGTAATAATGATGACTCTTGTTTAGGTTCTCATGTTAATAATTGTAGACTTTGGCATAGGAGGTTGGGTCATCCTTGTCATTAAGCTTTGTCTACTGTACTTAATAAGCTTCAAATACCAGTTACTAAGGATGTTGTGTGTGAACCATGTATTTTGGAAAAAATGCATCAGAAAAGTTTTCCCTCTATTGTTCATAAATCTACAGCTCCTTTTGATATCATACATACCGATGTGTGGGGTCCAGCTTCTATATCTTCAATTGATGGTCAGATATTACTTGCTCATGGTGGATGACTTTACCAGATATTCTTGTATTTATCCTTTGCACCTTAAATCAAATGTGGCTACTATTTTTCCTCAGTTTTTAGCTCTTGTTGAGAGACAATTTGGTGTGAAAAGTCAAGGCTGTACATTGTGATCTGGGAGGTAAATTTGTGGCTTTGTATAAACTGTTCAGAAACTGTGGTATTCAGGTTAAGCACTCATGTCCTCATACACATCAACAGAACGGTTTGGTACAAAGGAAACATCAGCACATTATAGAACTTAGCCTTGCTATGCTTGCTCAATGCCATCTGCCTATGACCTATTGGTGGTTTTCTTTTCACACTGCCCTTCTCCTCATAAACTATCTTCCCACTCCTACACTACACAACTCCTCTCCCTTTCACAAATTGTTCAATCAACATCCTGATTATCATTTCCTAAAAGTCTTTGGCTGCACTTGCTATCCATTTCTCAGACCATATAATTCTTCAAAGCT
>JAPKLY010000063.1:780732-912251 GCA_026898435.1 Prunella vulgaris
AAATAGTTAATTTTAAAAAAAAAATTGACCATGTCGAATTTTATTTCCAATTCAGATCCAAATATTCTCTTGAAATATTCTTTCAATAATCTCTTGGAATCATACTCTCAGATCTTCTTCCTTGCCACTCTTTTCACCTGATCTTTTAATTCCAACAAACAAACAAAAAAAAGTAACCAGGGGCAAATCCCTTTTACCAAATCAAAATCAAGAACCCTAAATTAAGAATAAATTCAAGATTCCCAAAATAAACTAAACATGAGATGCCACAACTTATAAGAGAAATTAAGGTACAATTATGCAAAGAAAATTAAGATCTTTACTGTTTAACAAAAAAGAGAGAAGGAATGATGCAAGAATTCTTGGTGAATAGAGAGTGTCACAGAGAGCGTGAACGAGGCTTGGCGAAGGAGGCACGATGGCAGGAGGCGCGACTGCAGCGGCTTTGCCGGCACGACGGCGTCATTTCAAAAAAAAAATTGAGCCCTATATCATTGTTTGGTGGGTGCGCATATAGAGTGTTAATTCCAGACTCACTTTTTAGTTGGTAAAACTGGGGGTATTGTTGGAAATATTTCGTTGGTGTACTCAACATTTAGTGAGTGTATTCAACAAGTGTATGTACTTCAAACACTTGTGCGTGCATTAACCTGGGTCTATATAATGATTATTATTTGTCTAGAGCCCATTATACTGATTATTATTTGTTTAGAGCCCATTAATTATTATCTCGATTTTCTCTCTCTCTCTTTGCGTGTTGCCCTAATTAATTGTTAGCAATGTCGATGATCCTCGGTTGACTTTCCTGTCTTGTCTCCACACTTTCATTCAAAAGAGGGTTATTTTTGTTGGTGTGTCACATTAAATATGATTCTTGCACAAAATTAAATTAGAGATTATTGGTTGAGAGACTCGTTCCTACACTTGAACTGTCACCAAAAATAAAGATTTGAGCTCGACTCACTCTCGTTCCTAACTATTATCTCTCTGTCTCACAGGAATTTTCACACTTTTTTTATTTGGATGTCTCGTACAAATTTGCACAATACTAAAAATATAAATATTAATTTATATGCACACTCACAAATATATACACATATTTATCCATATATCACTACTTTATATATAAAATACATTTTCTTTAAAAATTGTGTAGTGGTGCAAATTCGGAGGGAGTATAAAATAAAAAAAATGAAATTATATATATTGCATAATCAAGTGTGTATGTAATATTTTACTCCCATGTCACCATAATGATAAATCACAAGTGCAATGCCCAAATCAAAATAAATAAATAAAAACGTAAAAAGAAAAGAAATAAAGTGAAAACAACAGGAGATAAAAGGCTTGAACCGATATTCATGTTGAATCAATTGCACTGACCCTTTAACAGCTCAAGTTCCGGAGGCGGCGCCACCGGTGTCTTCGTCGTCAGGGTCAGATTCCGACGGGAAGTACCGTTTAGCAACCACAGCAGATATGAGAATAACTCCCACACAAAACACCGCATATAATTGTCTGCTCAACTTCCCCACAACCCCTCCAAAAACAGGCATCTTCTTTTCAGCAATACTCAACAACACAAAATTTTAAAAGATATATATTTTTTTCAAAGAAATGGTTAATCTTGTTGCAGCGTACATGTGTGTGGTGACATAGATATAGACGCAGGGATTAGATTAAAAATAGAAAGATCGAGTGTGTAGGCGGTTTTCCAAGAATTTATCCAATTGAAAATTTGAATCATCTGTTTTCTCACCTTTTGATGATGCTGTGGGCTTGGGCGCCCATTCTTAACTCATTATGTACTTGTTTTGTAATAAACGAGCAATGAAGTACGCTGCGCGATATATCTAATATATGTGGTTATCGATATGAGCGGTGGGGTAATATATATATATATATATATATATATATATATTGAGTAGAATATTTAAGTCTTGTATGCATCAGATTTATTGTTCAATTTAAATGTATTTTTTTAAAAATATATAATTTATTATTGAAAAATCACGCATATTATTACTAAAAAGTATATTTTTAAAAATATTTTTTTTTAGTAATAATATTTATGACTTTTCAGTAGTATTTTGTGTAACTTTTTAAAAATGCATTTGAATTGCAAGGTGCACCTGATATATAAGAGATTTATTCGAGTAGAATATTCTAAGATAGAATTTTCCAAAAAAAAAGAAAACGGGTGAAATTAAAAAAACTCGCGGATCTTTGGATCCAATGCATATTATGATACAAATTTCATTTGGTGTGTTAACTTAAGGAAAGACAATTAATATTATGATACAAATTTAAAAATTCGCTCCCAGATCTGTTACTGAAAAGGTAAAATCATTACTACTTATCCTTAAAAAATTATCTTTGTTGATTTATGTTGATAATATATTGTTAATGTAGTAATACATCTTTGAATGTCTTATATATGTTATATAAGTACAATATATATATTTTTCTAAGGACAAATAAATGTTTGTAAATACAATAACACATTTAGTCTTACAGTAACACACATTTGCTCTAATTGTAACATACATTTACTTTTCAATTTATGTTACTATATGGACTATAAATATTGTAAGGATTAAATGTGTGTTACTATAGGAATAAATATGTGTTTTTTAATTTAATCATCATCCTTTTAATTTAGGTATATTGATTTATGTAATAATACACTTTTTACATTAACAATAATTATTATATGAAAAAATAATTATTTAATTAAGAATAAATAAATATTTGTGAAAAATAATAATTGTTCTTATAGTAACACGCATTTTACTCTTATATTATGTGAAAATTTATTTGTGCTATAAAAAATAAATGTATATATGTAAAATAGCAATATTTCATAAGATAATAACATACATTTGTTCTAATAGTTACACATATTTGCTATCCAATTTTTGTTATTATATAGGCAAACATGTGCTACTGTAGGATAAAATATTATTTTATTAAGAACAAATATATATTTCTTAATTTATTCATCATCCCTTAAAAGCTAAATATATTGATTCATGTAATAATACACTTTTTACTATTTTATATGTGTGATTATAAGAAATAATTATTTCTATATGAATAAATAAATATTTATGATAAACTAATTTTTTTTTTATAATAACATGCATATTCTCAAATCCTATAAAAAAATATTTATTTCTACAAAATAAATGAATATATGTAAAAAATAATATTTAGTCTGATAGTAACACATATTTTGCTAAATAGTAATATGTATTTGTCTATATAATAACACAAGTTGGAAGCGAAAAATCTGGAATTTAGATTGTGCGAAATTTAAAAAAAAAATTCTCAGATCCTACCCGATCCGGTACAAACCCACAAATTTTTTAATATAGTTAGTTTTGCAGATTTTAGGTCCATGGAATATTTTATATAATAATACTTTGTGTGTATAGGTGTATGTATATATATGTATGTATGTATTAGGCACAACTAATAAACAGTTTAAAAGTATTAAATATTTTATCAAAAATATCAAATATTTCATCACAAGTAATATAAATATTTTGAGATCAACTACTCTAATGAGAGTTGTGATGTTTTATTTTGATAATCAAAACAGCTACTTTATATAAAGACAAAGCTTATATAAAATATTCTACGAATTTAGAATTCCTACAATTATCCATACTCGTATTCATATTTCTAAAAAAATATTATTGTAGGGAGGATTTGAAATTATCTCTTTTTAACTAGGTAAGTTAGCTCAATTGGCAATGGAGCTACTCACTTGAGTGAGCGACCCAAGTTCGATTCCATTTGATAACGAATTAAGGGACATAGGTTGTTAAACCATGTGTTCAAGATCCATCTGCTGAGTAATGTACCAGAAAAGAAGGGGAAGATCAACTCAAAAGTGAACCACATTGTACTTAAAGTTGCACACATTTGTCATGTAGTAACCCAAAATAGTGAGCAAATGTGTGTTACTATTAGAGCAAATGTATATTATTATCATATAAAATATTATTCTTTATATATATATATAATTTATTTTATATAATAAATACTTTTTCATAAAACATAAAGAGTAAATGTGTGCTACTATAACAATAAATATTAGTTTTTCACAAATATATTTACCACACATGTCGTCGCCTCCTCCTCTGTAATTCTAGGGAAGAACCGCAGAAATTTCTAAGGCCATCGGAAGGCTGGTTGGAAGTATGATGGGGGTGTCCTGAATGGTCCCTTGCCCAGAACACAGTTGGAGTGCAACTGACTTGACACCCTCTAGGGGATGCCACAAAAAATCCAGGCAGACCTTAGTGACTTTTCATGGGAAAAGTAGCACTGAAAGGAGGGTCAAGTTGGGGATCTTACGAACACTCCTGAGGTGGAATCATGATCCGATTTGAAGAGGCGGATTGACAGAATTTGGACGTAAATGATTAAAGTTGTCTTTCCCCCGAAGTCACCCACGAATGATACTCCATTGGTAACGGGTGAGAGTTGTTGTACAGTTGGCCTAGTTTTCACCAAGATCCAGCATTGCCCCTTCGACCAATTGAGTTCGTTCATTAGACTCAAATAGTTTTGTGAGATTTTAGCACCGTCCTATTATTGGGGTTATATTTGCATCAATTTATGCTCATTTGGTGATGATTTTTTGGAGTTTTGAATGCATTTAGAACCTTAATTGCTATTGGAAATATTAATTGAATTCTATTGAAATATTATTATTCATTTAATTAATTGAGTCAAAGAGTAGGCAAATTTATTTGTTTAGAGATATTTTGAAATGATGTTAGCATAATAGGGAAAATGTGGGAACATGGTTACCGACGGGTGATGTCAATTCGCAGATACACTGCTATTTAGCCCATTGACGTCTGTAACATAGCGAAAAAGCTGTCTAAGGATTTTCAATGCTATAAGTGGGTTGTGATGTGTCAATTCATAAAGTAAAATGTTATAGGTGGGTGGGATTAATCAATTAATTAAATTCTGTAATTTATAAAAAAAGTTGTGTGGAAAAAAGCAAATATATATACATATATGAATTTATTATTTCATATAAATAATTTATATCTATACATATATAAATGTAAAAATAAAAAGAGAGAAAAAAATATCTATTTGAGCAAGTGTAGTGCATTTGTTTGTGATAATACCACAAAATACTCATTTTGAACTTTTAAAAATTTATTTTACCCACATCTAATTTGAATTTTTTTTTATACCCACTTCATAATATAAGATATATACACCCTTATGAAATGGGTATAAAAAAATTAATATCTTTAAATTGAGTCCCACTTTATTCTCATAATTGTACTATTCTATAAGTGATAGGTTTGACTTTATATTATAATTATTAGAATACATCTTAAAGATTATTCTGTTACAAAAAAAAAAAAAAAAGCCCACATAATAATGATCTTAAATACTGAATTTAATATAACCACTACTACCCCACCAACCCATATTAATCCCCATTAATATAATTAACATTTCACAAGTTTCTACCTCTCAAATGTCAATATTTCATTAGGTACACTTCAATTTCTTTTAATTTTTTTATCGATTTGTCAATCTCATTTATCATTTTTATTTATGAACTGTAAATTTTATTTTTATTTTATTTATTTAAAATATAGTATTTTTTACGGATATTTATACTTTTCCATAATAAATCTTGTTAATAAATATCTATAATTCTCTCTTGGTAGTTGAAGATATAGCTTAATTTTATGAGATTAAGGGGGTGTATTCGTTTAAGATTTCGTGGGATTTTAAAGGACTTTTTTCTTATAAAAAAGTCTGTTGGTATTCAATCAGGATTTTAAAGGATTTAAAAATAATCCATTGGTATTCAATCAGGATTTTAAAAGACTTAAAAACAATCCACTGGTATTCAATCAGGATTTTAAAAGACTTAAAAACAATCCACTGGTATTAAAAAATATAAGGATTTTAAAGGATTGTTGGGTTTGATGGATTTTGATGGATTCTTTAGTGTATTTTATAAATACCAACAATCCCATCAAAACCTCTAGGATTTCGGTAGACTTTTTTAATTAGTGACTTTATTTATCCCCAAATTGATTTATATATAATTATTTATTTTTAAGACCTAAAATAGTTTTAACCTTATAATTTCATCTCTACATTTATAACATCAACGATAAAATAATTACAGTGACGAAGAATAATATAATATTATATATACATATATACTAGAATAAATAAAAATAGTTAATAATTAATCATTAAATAGTATTAAAAACGATATTGTTCATCCTAACTTATATACAAGATAAATCTTTATTTTTATATAGTATTATTATAATACTAATATTATATATTACATATGTCATTAGGTAATATTTTTATATTGATAATATTTTTTTACGGTATTTGAGTTTTGTTATATTTTACTTTGGTTGCTTTGATTATTCAATTTCGATACTTTTTTATATTGATAATATTAGCATGTGCAACTCTACATAACTTTATTCGCAAAGAATGTCATTCTGATGAATTTCCAATTGAATCGGTGGACGAACCTTCATCTTCAACATTACCAGTTAATGAAGACCGTGATTTTGAGCCTATCATTCAAACTCAAGAGCAAGAACGACATGACGCTAATGCTTTGAGGATTAGTATAGCTATGAATATGTGGAGTAATGCTATTTAAAAGGACATGATATTATGATTTTTTTTGTCTTTAACTTTTTTTTTTTTTTTTTTTATTTGAAGGTATGAAAAATTTTGAATTTTTATTGTACGTCACAAATCCATAAAATTCTGCAAAATCTACAAAGTCCTATAGAATCCATTAAAATCCTTATTTTAAAAGTCTTACAAAATCCTACAAAATCTTAAAAGTCACCAAAATCCTACAAAATCTTTAAAATCTACAGGATTTTTTTCAGCTAAAAAAGTCTTTTAAAATCCTAATCCAATACACCCCCCTAAATATGATTTTCAGTTCTCCACAAATGTATGTTTTTTTTTTTAAAAGGACAGTAACCATAGTGAAGCAGAGCATGCGTAACACATAAGAGCATGCATATTACAACATAAGAAAAACAGGGCTACTATGGTGTAGATGTCTATCCATGGGAAAACGCTAACCAAACCATTCAAGAGGTGTTGGATCGTCCCTTGCCTTCCTTGCCATTTCATGCGCCGCAACATTGCTCGTTCTCGGGGTAAAGAACACCGCACGCAATAGTCCCTCGTGTATCGCCTTCCGCAAAAACGGCATGGTTTCCTTTTCACAGCTTAGACATTCTGCATCACTCCTAATACATTCCACCGCCTCAATGCAATCAAGGAACAAATACACGCCTGAGAGACGAAGCTCCAGACACTTCTCCAGGCCTATCCTTGCTGCCTGAAGTTTCGCTGCCACTACTGATTTCTTCGGCTTAATCTTTTGTCCTCCCTCGGCCAACAATGTACCATCCTGACTTAGAATACAATAGCCTATAGCTGCTTCGCCACTCTCAGGATCCACACTGGCATCCACAAAAATGGAGTGTCCCCCGTCCGTCCCCTTCCCGGCAGAGTACTTCCGTAGCTTGTATTTTTTTAATTTGAATATCTTGCAACGCCTTCGACGCATGTCTAAACTGGTTAAGAAATGTCAGTGCCCAATCTGCAGGGATAAATCGAGTACCCCCTTCCTCGATATTGGCGCTTTCCTGGCGCGCACCATGTTTAACCTCACACCTCCCTTTCCAAACTCCCCATGCCACCATAAGGATCTCCTCACACTGCTTATGATTTTTAAACGCAAATAAAGCTTGTAAAAAAAAATATTGTACCTTTGTAGCAGCTAGCAGCTTTGATTGCCTCCCACTCACCCAACTTTTTCCAGTTTACCTTTACAGCGGGGCATAGGAATAGAGCATGCTTGATATCAGCGTTTTCATGACCACATAGAAAACACGTTCCAGCCATTTGTATATGTCGTTTGCTCAGGTTTGCCTCCGTAGCTATTGCTTCCTTGGAGATTCTCCATGCAAAAATTTTTACTTTTGGAGGTAATTTCATAGCCCACAGCTTCTTCCACCATTTTCCATCCTCAATAGCCGTGTTAGATCCTTCAGTCTGTTGCCCGTCTAACTTTTTATTGATTGCCATAGTATACCCCGATTTCACAGTATACTCTCCCTTCGCATCACAACCCCAATATCTTGAGCCGCCCGGTCTTTCTGGATCAATTTGTGTCATTAAAATTGCCTCAACCTCGAAGGGTAAGAAAGCCTCTTTAAGCAGATGTACATTCCATTGGCCATCCCCTGTTATAAATGACCCGACGTTAGGAGCTCTCGCCTTTCTAGAGACCGGCCTACCGTTTGGAAAACCTTCAATCCAAGCATCCTTAAACAAGCTTATCTTCCTGCCATCCTTAATCTTCCAACAGCTGCCCTCCTCTAAGAGGTCTCGGCCCCAACACATAGAGCGCCTGACAAAAGAAGGATTACTACCTAATCCTGCTGCCATAATGTCGCCATCTTTGAAATATTTTGCCCTCAAGACTCTTGAAACCAGTAAATTTGGTTTGGTCATCACCCTCCACACTTTCTTTGCCAATAAAGCTCTATTGAAGGTAGATAGGTCTCGTAGTCCTAGGCCACCTTCCTGCTCTGGTCTGCATAGTGTACTCCAAGAAACCCAATGTAACCTATGACTTGCGTCACTCCCAGACCACCAGAAGTTTGCGATAGCTTTCTCCATGTCATGGCATATAGAAGTAGGGACTCTGAAGCATGACATAGTGTATGTGGGGATTGCTTGTAGCACGCTTTTAATAAAAGTCTCTCTCCCTCCATCCGAAAAGTCCCTCACCTTCCAAGCCTGCACCCTTGAGAAAATTCTATCTCGAAGGAAGGTAAATTGCACTCTCTTTTGCCAAGGAGAAAAGGTAGGAAGGCCCAGATACAAATTTTGTCCTTGTGTCTGTCTCACCTTAAGGATATTTGTGATAGTGGCCCTGTTGCTGGTTGTAGTGTTTGGGCTAAAGGTTATGGACGATTTCTCATAGTTTATTTCTTCTCCCGACCCTCTGGCATAAAGCTCAAGCCCTTGCTTAATTGCACTACATCCATCGTAATTAGCCTTGAAGAAAAAGACGTTGTCGTCCGCAAAGAATAGGTGCGTGAATTCTGGGGCTTCCTTTGCGATCCGAATTCCTGCAACCACTTTGTTGTTCACCAGGTTTTGCAGGATTGCCATAAGTCCTTGAGCGCATAAAATAAATAGGTAAGGAGAGAGGGGGTCCCCCTGCCTTAGGCCTCTTGAAGGCTTGATCCTGTCCCCAATCCTCCCACTAATCTTAATTCTATAATTAACCGACGTGACGCACCTCAAAACGAGCTGAACCCACTTTTCCTGAAATCCCATCCTTAGGAGAATCCTACTGAGATACTCCCACTCCACCCTGTCATAGGCTTTAGACATGTCCAGCTTCAGCGCTGCATACCCCGTCTTGCTTTTGTTATTCCGCAGCCAGTGCATACACTCAAACGCTATAAGGATATTGTCTGTAATTAGTCTTTTAGGGATGAACGCACTCTGTCTATCTTCAACAATAGTGTCCATGATTCTACGCATTCTGTTTGTAATCACCCTGGCCACAATTCTGTACACCACATTGCATAGGCTTATTGGCCGGAAGTCTTTTAGATTACCAGGACTCTTACATTTTGGAATAAGGGTGATAATTGTATCGTTCATTACTCCAGCCCCCCATCGCCATTTAGTACATCCAGCAATTTGTTTGTCGTTTGCTGCCCAATGATGTCCCACGAGTGCTGGAAAAAGAGGGTGGAAAGTCGTCTGGGCCCGGAGCTTTATTCGGGTGGAGATCAAATACTGCTTCTTTAACTTCCAAGGGCGTGAACCTCTGCAGCAGCCCATCATTCATTTGTTGAGTAACGGTAGGCTTTACGAATTGTAATATGGAATCCATATCCTGCACACTTGGGTTCTTAGTAGTGAAGAGTGTTGTGAAATAATCTTTGGCAATGCTTTCAATCCTTTCTTGTTTTGTACACCAGATCTCCGCATTGTCAAACAGGACCCTGATGGTATTGGCCTTTCTTCTTTCCGTTGCTCTTCGATGGAAGTAGGCAGTGTTTCTATCTCCCTCAGTTAGCCAAGATTGTTTCGCCCTTTGTCTCTAGTAAACCTCTTGTTGGGCCTCCCACTTAAGTATATTACTCTCCATTTCGTTGATGATGCTCCAGTCTGTTGCCGCATCTGCTTTGTCTATCCAGTTCTCCATCCTCTTCCTCGCTATGTTAATCTTTTTATTTATATTACCCACCTAGGTATTTGCCCACTCTGTTAGTCTCCAATTGCATACCCGAAGAGTGTTCTCGAGGGAATTTTCTTATTTTGCTTCTTCTCAAATTTTTGCGAACTCTTCTCCGTAAGTATCCTCCATCAACCAATTGTTTTCAAAGAGGAAGGATTTACTTTTACTGCGTTGCTGTCTCTGCTTCTCTTCTGAAAACGTTATCTCAATGGCCCTGTGGTCAGACCCGTAGAATCCTAGATTATGAACTGCATGGCTGCTAAACTTCTCGAGCCACTCCTGATTTGCCACGAATCGATCGATCCTTTCCTTAATCAAAGCCTCTCATTTTCTTTTATTTACCCAAGTGAAATGTGCCCCCTTACTGCCCAGATCCCTCAAACCCAACTCCTCCAGTACCTCATTGAAAGCAATCAGTTGAGATACTCTTCTAGTGCAGCCACCATATTTTTCCTTGTTGAAACACACTTCGTTAAAGTCCCCCCCCCCCCCCAATCCATGGTTTATGAGCCCCCACATTTACGTTTGCTATTATGCGAAGCAAATCCCAGGAAAATTTCCTGAGGCTTGCATCCGGGTTGCCGTAGAAACCCGTGAAGCGCCACACAACATTAGCATATTTACAAAGAACATCAACGTGACCCGACTAGTACGAAAGAAGATTCATTATGATATCACCAGTAGAGTATATCAAAAGGCCCCCGGACCGACCGATAGGGTTGACACCAACACAATAACAAAAGTTTAAAAGTGATTTCCACTTAACACCAGTTGCAACACTAATTTTTGTTTCTAGAAGAAAAAGGATCACTGGTCTCCTCTCAGCAACAAGGCGCTGCAGTGAACGGAACGCCCGGCGGTTGCCCAGTCCCCGGGTGTTCCAACAGATAATCCTCATGGCAGCAGGCGGGGCTGAGTACCCTCAGCCTCCGCTTTTTCTTCCTCAGTTTGCACTTATGTTTCTCCTCCAAAAGCTCCCTCACTCTTTGGTTTCTTGCAACCCTGACCTCCTGCTTTTTTCTGTTTAGTGCCCGCTTTGAGTGGCAAGTCTTGTTTTGCTGTCGCCTGACCCTTTGCCCCTCGTTTCTTCCCAATCGCATTGCTCGCAGTCCCACTTCCCACCTGAAAAGCTTGCTCCTGCAGCCCGGCCATGGAGTATGGTAGAGGAAGTGCTGGCTGTTGCTGCTCCGGGGTAGGCATTATAGTTATCGGAGTTATAATCCCTGCTCCCATGGGTCTCGGCATCCCCCCAAAAGGGCTATAGACCGGCGAGCCAAGCACTTGGGGAGTCATTACTTCGAGGTGTAGTTTCTCCTTCCCTTTATTCACGGTTGGTGTGGCAGCCGGCCACTTCAACGCCTCCGAGAGCTTTGAAGACCCTGCGTTCGAAGAGGCCCCTGCTCCATTAGAAACTGAAATCAATTCAGAAAATGAGGATACCTTCTCCGCATTTGTTGTCTCATTATCCTTGATTAGCAGCCTCTTTGCAAAAGATGTCTTTGGAAAAGACTCTGCAAGATTCGGTTCGCTGCTGTGGGTTTCTGCCCCCATCCACAAGTGGCCGGCCTTCATAGTCGCCAAGGCTTCCTCAATCTCATCCGCTTGCAGCCCGTTTTGGCCTTCGGCCCTTAGCCACGGAGCATACCCTTTGCGCTAAATTTTTTGTATCTCCCCCGTCTCAAAGGCTGCCAGACAGTCCTTTTCCACATGGTCGAGTCTTCCACAAATGTAGCAGAAGGAAAAAAGTTTCTCATAGCGAAAGAAGATCGGTAAACGCACCTCTCCAATGAGTACCGTCGTCCACCTATTCAAGGGCTTGGTGACATCCACCTTCACCCTCACCCGCAAACAGCTACCCCAACCAACCTCCTTCTCTGGGCATTCTATGTGAAGTACTTCGCCGATTGATTCTCCTATCATCAACCCCACCACTCGGGTCATCGATCTAAATTGTAAGCCGTGCAGTTGGACCCAAAAAGGTGCGTGATTGAGGCCCAGGTCAGAAACCCGATTGGAATCCAAAACCTTCTCCAACACCAACAGCACTCCGTTTAGGTTCCACGGCTGATCGTGCATCACTTTTGCCATCTCCTTCGGGTCCCCGAACTCAAAGATGAATTTACCATCTCCCAGTGTTGAAGTCCGCAGTGTGGACTTCGTACACCAAATCCTCTTCATAACGGTCCCCAACTCGACTGGACCTAAGTTCTTCCTCATTAAGAAGCGTTCAACAAGGGCATTACTCCCCATCACCAGGTCCTCTTCTTCGATCTGTATTTCTGCGCTCTTCGTCTCCGACAGCGAGAGTTTGCTCCACATTGCGTTTAGCTCCGCTGCCATTTCTCTCCAATTGAGAAAAGTGTGGGGATTGTGTAGATCTCGTGGATAATCAAGAGAAATTGAGTGCTCTTGGAAGAGACCTAGAAGATACTTATATATAGCCATTGGCAGATCACCGGGAAGCTCAATCGATCGCCTAGAATCCTCCACGGGCTACTCTTGTCTGGTAGAGGTAGCCGGAAGTCGAAAAGCCTCAAGTCGAGATTGGCTGAGCGGGGGCGGCCATATCCCCGGCGGAATGGTTGTGATTTCTCGAAGAAGTCGTTGGATGTGAGAAACGATGATTCTAGAGCGTGATTTTTAGAGAGAGAAAATTTTCGTTAGAAGCAATTGTTTTTTTGTCACAAATGTATGTGTATATACTTTAAGCATCATGATAGCAATTTATTTTTAAAAGAAAATAAAAGATAATGAACAAATTTGGATAAGTATAGTATTTTCAAGATCTTCAAAAGATGATAATTAATTTTATTTTAAAATTTTTTACTCAACTCATAAGGAGGAACAAAACCTGTCATTGTTGCTGGCATATGTTCTCTCCAGTCAGTTTTCGTAAAACCAACTCGCTAGACTGCCTTTCCAATCAATATATTTTATGTGTATATTATGGAAAGTGGTATCCTGAGTTATCGACTGGTTCTGTTTTTGAAAACTCTTCCATTTTCTCTCTATTTCTCTAATTTCATCTCAAATCATCTCTAAATCAATAAATTTATCCAAATAATAAATTATTTATATATTTGATTATTTAATTAATGAGTATAATATAAAAAAATTGAGCTTAATTTGAATTAAGCAATTTGCAGTATACATTGGAATAGAAAGGTAGCATTCTTTGGAAATGGATCTTATGTTTAAAAGGATGACGTATTATTAAAATATTTTTCTTCTTTTAGATTTGACTAAGTCATGTTTTTCTTGTAATCGAAATAATTTAACCATATGTCGTTGCACTATTTGCTGGTTTCATTACCCTACCACTCCACCTCTGTTCCGCCAACACAACTCCCAAAGCCACACTAACCGCCGACCGAAATCATCGTGGCAACCATCTGCAACACCACCCCTCTCGCCGCCGTGAATCAATCTCCACCACAACCAATTCCTCTCAATGGAACCGCTACTCGACGCCACCAAATCCATCGCGCCTCAACCGCCGTGTGCTATCTGTGTTCACAGCCAGAGCCATCGTACACACAGCGAACACCCACAGCCGTCCTTTAGCCTGAAGAAAAGAAGCCACGCATATCACTTACCCACTGGAAATGCGTCGATCTTCACCTCTGCTCTTCCCTGAAAATTGTCGTCAATCGAAGCTCTCATTGCAAGTCATACTATCGAACACTCCCGTCGTACCACTGGATCAAAAGTAAAAGCTCCAACCAACCTATTTGACTCTCTGGCCGCTGTCAAGCCACGATTGCTTGCAGAAAACCGTCGCTGCAACTGGTCCTGTTCTCCACCATTCTCACTGTCGGGATGAAGTCGTCGCCTCACGCTGTCCCTCTTTATCTTCGCCTACATTTGCCGAAGCTCCAATGCCCAAAATTCCAACAGCCCGTAACCGCTTCTCTGGTAATTGAGAATTAAAACAGTTGGGCACAATTTCTTAGGGGACGTTTGTTTCAAATTCTTCAATAGTAATGGGAATGAATTTCATTTTCCTCCTTTACCCTTACATATGTTGAATGAGAATATGTTCATGGTGATTATATCATTAATGTTGTGCTCCAATTTTGAAAAAGTTGACAAAAAAAGAATGTTGTTGGTTGTGGCATGGGGATTGATTGAGGAGGATGATTATAAGGTGAGATGGAGGTAATCAAATAGGGATAATGATTACTTTATTTAGGAGGAAAGACAATGTTATGTACCTCATTTATTCTCATTACATATAATAATTACTATGTGTATATCTCATTCCCATTACCATTGAAGAATTATTTTACCAAGTGCCCCCTTATTTACTAAGCTAAGCCCAAACTTCTTTAATTAGGCCCAATTGCTAATGAGGGGTTTTGGTGGAAATTTCAAGATTAATATTCAACGTACATTTTTATGGGAATGGGGAGATTTTACATAAGATTAGAATTAGATTGATTAGTGAGTGCGCAATTAGGCATAAAGTAGAATAGAGAATGGGGGCTGATTTAGATTTGAGGAGAGTTTTGAAAATATTTTTATTGTTCTTTGTGTTAGGTTTTGCTGGATTTTATTTATTTGATTTTCTTGTAAGGTGAACACGATTAGATTTTGGATTGAATGCAATTTTACTGTTTTCCATATATCCTGGTGAGATGTTTCTAGTATTTAATTTTATTATGTCTATTATTGCGAGTCTTGTTGTTATCTCAATTCCTGTTCACCCATTAGCCATGAGCTAATTCCCTTTTGCGTGAAGGAAATTATGTGTTGATTTTAGTGATTCCTTTTAACTCTTCAATTAATGGATTTTATTGAGTGAACGCCTGCAATTGGTTAATGATATAGCTTAGAAATTTATTATTTGAAATTGATATTAGAGTCCTAATCATAATATACGAGAGTTGAGTGAAATGGGTAAAAATATTTATTTGATAATAATAAATCCTAAGTTAAGGGTTAAGGTTCATATGACATCGAGATATTATATTCTAATAAGGTAGTATGTCTGGTTCACTCCTCAGATGAACTTGATGATAGAGCTTTTAGGAATTTGCTATTATTGTTACATAATGGAATTCACCCAAAACATATCCTCACTCCTGCATACGCTTTCATGTTAGTTAGATAATTTCTTGATTTTTCATATTTAGTTGCTTATATTTTCTACTTTAATTAGTCATTAGTTAGAAACCCCAAACTTGTAATTTCATTATTTATTTTCCATTCCATCACAAAATTCTTAGGATTAGATTGTCTCATTGCTTCTCGTGGATTCGATATTTATAATCTAACTTGGTCAACTTACCACTACACAATCCTATACACTTGTAGGAAAGTGCATTTGTGTGCGAACACAAATCGCTAGTCACCCTACAATCCAACCAATGACCAAAGTCAAGAAAAATCCATCACTCTCTTCAGACTCACTCTCAGAAGAAGACTCTATCAACATAATGCTTAACGTCTTTAGACATAGCGGCGAAATTACAAGTTCGTGAAAGTGACTTGCCAGAGGCAACCTATTTACAGGAGCAGTTGGGGCACAAGTGCATATTTCGGAAGGATTCCAAATAAATGCCGAAGGGACTCAAGACCATTTCAACAAAGTAAAACTCAGTCAAGACCTACGAAAGTAGCTGTTACGTCCGCTTCTTGAGGAGTATCATGGGAAAATGGCAAGAAACAATTTCAAATGTGACAAATGGGGTGGGGTCCACGCGTATGAAAATTGAAAGGCTCTCTCTCATTGATCAATATTGATTAATCGTACAATTAATTATAATTGCAGGTTGTTAAACCATGTGATCGAGATCCATCTGCTAAGTAATGTACCAGAAAATAAGGGGAAGATCAACTCAAAAGATAACCACATTGTACTTAAAGTATCACACATTTGTCATGTAGTAAGACAAACTAGGGAGCAAATGTGTATTACTATTAGTGCAAATGTATGTTACTATCATATAAAATATTATTCTTTATATATATATAAATTTATTTTTATATAATAAATATTTTTTTATAAAATATAAAGAGTAAAATATGTGGTACTATAACAATAAATATTAGTTTTTCACAAATATATTTCATACCACACATGTCGCGCCTCTTCCTCTACAAATCTAGGGAAGAACCGCGGAAATACCTAAGGTAATCAGAAGGCTGGTTTGAAGTATGATGGGGTTGCCCTGAATGGTCCCATGCCTAGAACACAATTGGAGGGCAACTGGCCTGACACCCCCTAGGGGGCTGCCACAAAAAATCCAGTCAGACCCTTAGTGACTTTTCTTAGGAAAAATAGCACTGAAAGGATGGTCAAGTAGGTGATCTTATGAACACTCCTGAAGTGGAATCATGGTCCGATTCGAAGAGGCAGATTGACTGAATTTGGATGAAAATGACGAAAAGTTGTATCTCCCCCGAAGTCTCCCGCGGATGACACTCTATTGGTAACGGGGGAGAGCTGCTATACAGTTGGCCTAGCTTTCACCAAGATCCAGCATTGCCCCTCCGCCCAATGGAGTCCGTTCATTAGACTCACATAGTTTCATGAGATTTTAACACCGCCCTAAACCCAACCATTGGCTAGAGTCAAGGAAAACCTATCACTCTCTTTAGACTTACTCTCAAAAGAAGACTCCATCAACATAATGTTCAACGTCTTGAGACAAAGTGGCAAAATTACATGTTCGTGAAAGTGACCTGCCAGAGGCAACATATTTATAGGAGCAGCTGGGGGCACAAGTGCAAATTTTGGAAGGACTCCAAATAAATGCGGAAGGGACTCAAGACAATTCAACAAAGTAAAACTTAGTCAATATCTACGAAAGTAGCTATTACGTCCACTTCTCGTGGAGTATCATAGGAAAACGGCAAGAATCGATTTCAAATGTGTAAATCGCCCATACCAATGGAATTGAGCCACGTGTAATTGAAATCGCCTAGCTTTAGCGATACTCTCAAATTCCACACTTTTTTGAAATAACATTAAAATAGTATAAGTTAGAAGTAGAGACATATTTGGATAAGGAATTCAAGTTAGGGACGCTAAGTATACCGTGATGTAGATATGTCGTCAGGATAGTCATAAGCCACTGAACTAGTAAATTGAGCGAAGACCTGGGGGCAATTGTTATGTCAAAAATATTTCATAGCATATTAGGTCTAATCCAGATCCTAGAAGACCCAACAAAGCTCAGATTTGAGAAGGCCTGAAAGGCCCAAGGCGAGTTGAATTGTTAAAAAGTAAGGTCCCAGCCAAACCTCATAATGAAGCTCGTAAGGCAACATTGAAGATAAGGGCTTTATCCCTAAAAGAGGCTTAGGATTGGGATTGCCAGGAGATCCGAGAGTCAGGCAGATTGTCATAAGTACGAGGGTCTAACCAGAGCAGTTAAGTTGTCCGAAGAAAATGAGAATGTGCCTAGATCTCGTATCTCCACCTAAATTACAGTTACCAAAACTGGTCAGACAAATGTCCTTATTATTATAGAAATAAGTTAGCTAGAAAAGTTTTCTTGCCACCCACGATCTAACGTAGACAGTAAGAAACAAGGGACATGCAACGCGTGTCCCCATTAAAGTTAGTAGTAGCTAATATAAATAGGTCCTCATTCTATGGAATAAAAGGACCGTTAATATAATTCTCTTGTATTCACAACATAATTTTGCTTTCAATTTATACAAGACGATCACATTAAAGTCCTAGTCCAAATATAAGAGGCTAGACAAATATGTGTGCTACTTTCATGCGATAATTTTTACTTTCGTTCCTATAAAGCCCATTAGAAAATCTAGGATCAAACATATATATATTTCAACAACTTTTTTTTAATTTTATAAATTTAATATTTTAAACTACTAATTTTTTTTCATTTGTTAGTTTTTTTTCCATTTAATTGTATATAACTCCAACTTGAGTCACATATTTTTAAGATCATCAAATTAATTCTTTTCTGTCGCTAATTTGTTTATATATATATATTTCAACAATTTTTTTTAATTGTATAAATTTAATATTTTACACTACTAAATTTTTTTTATTTGTTAATTTTTTATGAATTTAATTGTATATCACTCCAAATTGAGTCACCTTTTTTTTTAGTTTATCAAATTAATTCATTTATGTCTAATTTATATATATATACACACACACACACATATTTCAGCAACTTTTTTTAATTTTATAAATTCAATATTTTACACTACTTAAAAAAATTTACTTGTTAGTGTTTTTACATTTAATTGTATATAACTTCAAATTGAATCATATATTTTAAATAAATAAATTGTTCAACATGAAAATAAATTAATTATTCAACAAAAATTTTTACTGATCATCTCCTGAATCAAATCCACGCCCAACCCCACTCCCACCCGTATCACTTGAGTCAGAAGACTCGGAAACTGTCACCTCGTTCTGAAATAAAATAAAATTATAATTTAATATTAATTAGTAGAATAATTAAGGATTAACTAGAACTACATTATAAAATACTTACGTGGATATCGGTAGTGCAGTGGTAGATGAACTCCACAGTCTCCTAGTTCACTGTTTGAATAAAACTTAATCTCTCGAAGTGGGAGGGTTGTCCTCTGTACTCCCTCTCCTATTACAAAATTAAATTAATAAATTAATAATTGAGTATTAAAAATTAAATACTTACAAAAAAGATAGTGTGTTCATAGATAGTTCGAGAACCAACCCGATGCTAGCGATGCCTCGCCCCGTAAGGTCACTCATCCAATTTTGTCGGACCTTCTCGGACTTTTCCATGACAGCTAGATCCACCCAGTGGGTAACCAAGCTGTCCCAGATGCGCTGACCATCTAGCGTTGTCCCTTGGTAAAATTCCTTCCCCTCCTCTCTCCACTTTCTCTTCATGGTTAAGACCATGTCTTTCATCCGACTATGCGTTTAATCGTAGAATAGATCGTGTACTGCTTAGGAAAGGCAGGGACCTCAGTTGGTAACGACAAGTCCCATCGAAAGGCAGGGACCTCAGTTAAGGGGAGTGATCGTATACCAAATTTAAATTTAAATTAAATTGGAAGAATTTTATATTATGACCCAAATTTTAAGGTAAGTCTCAATTTAATACTTTAATTTTGAAATGTCTCAAATTAAGATGTACATTTTGATTTGTTTCCCAATTTAAGTTCTAATTTTATAATCTTTGTCTCAATTCAAGGCTCGATCCATTTATCTTTATTTTTTTAAAGCTTCACTAACATAATAAGATTTTTATTATTTAATTATTTTTTAAGTATTATATATCAAACATAATTGTTTTGTATTAAATTAATTTTTTTGGGTATAATATATCAAACTAAAAATAAATAAATAAAATTTTATGCAAGTATTAAATTTGCTTTAAAATTTATTTTTTCTTGTTGAACGATGAATTGAAAAAAAAATAATTACGTCAAATATGAATATTAAATAAAATTATATATTTTTATTTTATATTTTAAATCTAAATCCAAAATAAAATATTGTTATGCTTTGGGTTTTTTTTATAAAAAATTAAATTGAAATAAAGATAAATGGATCGGGCCTAAAAATTGAGATAAAGATAATAAAATTAGATCTTAAATTGAGAAAAAATCAAAATGTAGATCTTAATTTGAGACACTTCAAAATTAAAGTCTTAAATTAAGACTTACCTTAAAATTTGGGCCCTAATATAAAATTCTTCCAATTAAATTTAATATCAACTAGCTTTGCATATAATTAAAGATAACTAAACATATAATTATCAACTAATTAACAATCAATTTTAATTAACACAACATAATTAACTATTATAATTAACATAATAACATAAAAGAATAAAAAATTACCATAATAACATAAAATAATTATAATAATTAAACATAATAATTAACATAACAAATAATTAGACATAATAATTTAACATAACAACTAAAAATAACAATTAATATAATTTATTATAATTACATATAATTATAATAATTATAATAAGTATAAACTAACCTTTATACGGCGGGAGACGACAGGCGGCGGCGGCAGTTGGACAAGTTTTTGGCTAATTGTCGGGTATTAGTATCGTAACCGTCCCAAGAAACGGGTCAAAAGCGATAATTAGCGACCGACATATTTTAAATTTGGTGACGCCCTAAACAGTCGCTAATACACTATAAAAAAATGGGTTTTAGCGACCTCATTTTTGCGACCGCCAATAAAGAGGTCGCTAATAACTAAAATAGCAACTGCTTTTGCGACCACCTTGGTGTTTTGGTAAAATTTGGAAAAATTGCGACCGCTAGCGGTCGCTAAATAAATTTAAAATTTTGCGACCACCAAAAACAGTCGCAAATGTATTATTCAGGCGGTCGCTATATCTTTACTGATATTTGCGACCGCATAAGCGGTCGCTAAATTTTGAACCCGTAGCTGGCAACCCGGAAAAGAAGAACCAGATTGTTTTTTAATATCAGCGACCGCCTTTTGGCGGTCGCAAATATAAAAATTAATTTTGCGACCGCCAAAGCGGTCGCTAAAATCGTATCCGATTTAGGGTTGTTGCGCTTTTATTGGCCCATTTAATTTTACAATTTAGCGACCGCTTTGGCGGTCTCTAAATAAAAAAAGGTGGTCGCTTGTTAGGATATATGTGTTAGATGTTTTGATGATATAATAAACCAACTAGCTTGTAATAGGACCAGCTGAACATGTTAGTCAGCTGATGAGTAGTTAGGATTACATAGGTTCGAGTGAGGGGGAATCTACCTTGCTGCCTAGAAGATCTGAAGCTATCATAGAAGAGAAGACCAGCCGAGTCCTTGAGGACTTAGCTGATTTTAGAGGAAAGAAGATTTAAGCAGCTGACAATGGAGTATCGAGAGCAGATCATCAAAGAAGTTAACATCAGCTGATAGCAGAAGAGCAGATCAGCTGATATCAGAAGATTAGCTGATCAGCTGAGAGCACGTCGCAGACAAGACAAGGACCATGGATAAAAGACGTATTCAGACAAAGTCAAGAAGACCAGCTGAGGTGCACACCAGCAGACTTGCACATCAGCTGAGGTCCAAGTATCAGCAGAATGGTACACCAGCTGAGGAGACAGATCAGCTGAGGTCTTGTGCTCTGCCCAGATTCTTCAGAATCAGTTTTAAGGGTTGACTTGCGACATAGAAGGAAGATTCCCAGAATAGAAGATCAATCAATCAAGGGGACAAACTTGATTGATTGAAGATCGCGAAGATTGACGGGAATCAAGATGGAGATTCAATCAATCACAATGATTGATTGAATACGAAATTATAGGATCTCAGATTTCTAGTCTATCCCAACGGCTAGTTATTTGACCCTATAAATTAGAGTAACAGTGATAATTTCAGTATCGGATTTACTAGCATATTAAGCTAGCCGAAAATCTGTCAGATTTATCACTTGCACTCAAAAACACCATTTATATTTATTCTTTGTAAAAGCTTTGTAGAAGCTGTGAGAAGTCAATTGCAATTATAGCATTGACAAATTGTAAGAGAGTAGTTCTCTCGAACTGTGTAAGTGAGTAAGTAAGTGAGTTAGTGGAGAGCCCCTCAAGTCCAAGTTGGATTGAGGAGAGTGGATGTAGGACAGTTGGTCCGAACCACTATAAATCTCTTGTGTCTCATCGTATTTCTTTCTGCTCTTATTTGTGCACATCACCTAAAGCTGTTTTTCATTAAAAATGTTTCCGCACTATTCACAGCGCACTACTTTCAAATTCAGACTACCTCAAGTAGTCTGGTGGTTTTCTTAATAAGCCAAATAAATTGAAAAAAGTTTTTGAATCCTTACAAGTCTATTCAACCCCCCCTTCTAGACTTGTTCAAAGGTATTCTTCCCTAAAACCTGCCTTTGGGACCAACATCGCTAAAAATCAATTATAGAACAGCATCTGCCTCTTTTTTCTTCAATTTTTTCGGGGAAAAAACCCCACTCCCACCCGAAAAAATCTCCCAAATTCAAACGAGCATTGTGTCAACGTGTTGGTGGCAATTGTGGAGGTCTATTATTATATTGTGCTCGTTGCTTCTAATTCACCGTACGTTCTTACAATTTTACCGTTTAATTTTTTATTTTTTGTATTATATATGTTTTATAAGTGTTCTTGTGACTAATTAAATTTTAGAATTTATAATATGCATGTATTAGAATTGATAATGTGAATAATTTTTGTAATTATTTATAGTTGATTTTTTGTTTAAAAAAATTGGATATGTTTGTTTATAGTTGAAACTCTGCCGAATTTTTTTATAATCTATATGTGATGTATTTTTAATTTGTGTTAAATGGAACTCCCTAATCATCGTTGGATGTATGAAATGCCTAATTTGATACAAGGAAATATGAACTATGAATTTTGCGAGAAACTTGATGAGTTTATTATATTTGCTTGTAGTAAAGAAAATTGCATGGATAGTTGTGGTCGGATTAGATGTCCTTGTTCAGGCAAAAAGTGCAGTAACAGGAGATTTTTTAGCATAGATGAGGTTAAAACTCATCTTGTGAGGTTCAGTTTTGCTCCATTTTATTATAATTGGACCGGACATGGCGAAAGAAGGTGGAATTATAATTTGGAAATAGTGATTGCCTTCTATGATTAGTTGAGTAGTTGTAGAGGTGAGAGATTTGAGATTGGTGGTGTTGGGACAATCTGAGTATTTTGATTAGATCCAAAAACCCCTAATGAATTTGCCTAAGTACAGTTCAGGTTTGTCTAGTTCAGGATAGTCAGGTTAGGAATTCAGTTCAGAGGGAACGTGCTGAAGACTGAAGAATATTGGAGTTGACCCAATTTACTGAAGTCTGATGTGCAATCCATCCTGAAGAAGTCAGAGTCAGTCTTGCTGAAGATTGCCTGAACTGAAGCTGAAGAACGAAGTCTGATGATCCGTCCTGAAGACAATCCGGAAGTACCATTGGCTGATGTTTCTACTGAGTACTCTAAGCATACTCAGGACAGAACTTAGTCAGTGAAGAGTAAGTATAACCTATCAGGCTGTGCTGAATACACATAAGACCTGACTTAGGCCTTGGTTCAGTTTACCTGAATCATGTAAGTCCAAAGCAAAAAGGTTACACATACTGGGCTGAATAACCTATCAGGCTGTGCTGAATGCACATAAGACCTGACTTAGACATTGGTTCAGTTTACCTTAATCATGTAAGTCCAAAGCAAAAAGGTTATTTATGCTATGGGACAAGAGACAAAGAGAATGTCAGTAAGATTCTAATAAGACAAACATTCAGGCTGAGTTATTAACAAGAGACTCAGAGTATTGAATGTATGAGGAAGGACAAATGTCTGAAGGTCAACTAGCCGTTAGGACGGAAAGCCAATGATCTTTCGACATGTATGTACGGAGTCTGCGTAGCATTTAATGCGGCATTTAATGCGTCTCAGAGTTGCAGACGGAAGGACAAACTTGCCAGATTAAGCATGGCGATTAGGTCAACAGTACATCTAGCCTGCAACCACCCTAAAATAGGAAAGATTTTATTTGATCTCCTCCAACGGATCTATTTTGAATCTTGCCTATAAATATGGAGAGCCTTGCACCCATTCAAGGCTAACGGGAAATTTCCAATCGAAAGCTCTCAAGAATCCAAGCACTCAAAGCATACTTTGAACAACACACTGCAATTAAATTTCCCTAGTGTTGTAGTAGGATTCTCTCTGTATTTGCTTAGATCGATAGCTCTAATATTTAGCATTGTTTTGTACTGCTAGAGCTATCCTAGTTGGAAACCAAGAATACCAAACCACTCAGGGTGTGAGATTGGTTGGTTAGAGGGACTGGGACTTGTAAAACGCCCAGGGGTCAGTTCCTAAGAGAGAAAGTTGGCTATTCGTGTCCCTTGGCAAGTAAAACCCAAGTACCTATCCTCAGGGTTTTGAGGATAGCTTCCTGTTAAATCAGGCCGTGGGCGTAGGAGTTGGTTATCTCCGAACCACGTTAAAAAGACCCTTGTGTGCTGATTTACATTCTTGTTCAAGATCATAACTGTTATCATACTAAACTGAACATTCTGCATTGTTTTTATATTCAGGACTGAATCAATCATCCTGAATCCTAATACTGTGCACTCAGCCTTAACCACCAGTTACTAAGTAAACTCACAGAAAATGTTTTCAGAAACTAAAACGAGTATAAACTAAGGGCTCACTTTCCGCACGTACTCTAGCTCACTGAGATAGTAGTCCAACTGACTAGCTTCCGAGCAGTCAGTAGGTTTGTTATCTCTACTGAGCATCCGAGCACTTTACTCACACTCAGCTTATCTGACTCGTTACTGAACGCTCCCTGCTGCCCCTGTGGACCCTCAGCTTATTGAGTAATTCAGGAAATCTTGACTGAGTGTGTTAAAGCATTTTTCTGAGTCTTTCAGAAAAATCTGACATCAGTGTATTCCCCCACATACACTGATTATACTCGTTTCGGGACCAACAAGTGGTATCAGAGCAGTGGTTCAAAAGACCACTGACTTTGTTTACCAACAATTTCTGAGGAGAAATTTTTGGTGGTGAACTGAACAGATCTGTTTCTAAAAACTTGCATACATGGCATCCGGTTCTAAGCGCCTTGAAGGCAGTCTTCCTGAATTCTCTATTGATAATTATGACTATTGGAAATTCAGGGTACTCGCACATCTCTATTCCATCCATGATCAGATGCCTTTGGTGATTGAGCAAGGTCCGATCAAATTCATGAGGAATCTTCAGATGACCTGGCCCGTTGCTGGCAATGTTCCTGTTCCAGCAGCCGAAGATGAAGAAGTGGAGAGGTCCGCGCTTAATTCTGATCAGATTAAGCAAATCGGACTGGATAATGTTGCTAAGAACATTATACTCCACACTGTTTCTTACGAGAATTTGGTCAGGCTCATGCACCGGAAGACGGCAAAGGAGATCTGGGATGCTTTGAGGGAGATGAGTGAGGGATCAGAAAAGATCAAGGAGAACAATAGAGATCTTGCGATCAGGAAGTTTGAGGCCTTCCGGATGTTAGAGGGAGAGTCCATCGATCAGATGGAAGCTTGGTTCATTAAGATGATGAACGAGCTAGCAACCCTTGGGAAGGAGTTTCCCAAGAGGGAGGTGTCTTCTAAAATCCTGAACTATCTCCCTGAAAGATGGGACACAGGAGTGATTTTGTTAAAGAATACTCAGGATCTCACCAACATTACTCACTCTCACCTATTCTCGGAGCTTAAGGCTCTGGAGTTCGACCTCGATAAGAGGAAGAAGAAGGGTGTTGACAGTGAGGAAGTCAGTGAGGAGAAGACTCCTGAAAAGGAGAAGAGTGTGGCTCTTAAAGCTACTCCTGAGCCTGAGGCTGGATCTGGCTCTAAGTCTCTGAAGGACATGAACAAGGATGAGCTGGCCTTGGAATATATCCTGATGGCGCGGCATTTCGAGAAACTGAACTCTCGATTCGGAAGGTATAAGAAATCTTATACTGACAGCTGTGATCGCAGGTACTCCACCCCCAGGAGATCGAGCCCCCGGAGAGAAGAGAGGAGGGGTTCAGATTCCAGGAGAGATCGTGATGAGCCTGAGCGACGAAGAGATGAGAAGAGGAGAGATGATGAGCCCAAAAGATCCAGCTCCAAACCTGAACGATCATCAGGGAGCAGGAGGGAGTCATCAGATAAAAGGTACACTGACAAGAAGTTTGCTTCTGATGTAGATTAGTGCTACCACTGCAAGAAGACCGGACACTATCAGTATGATTGTCCGGAGCTTAGTGCTCATGAGCGAGAGGATCGGAGAGCCAAGAGAGAGCTCAGGGCATCGGACCGGAGAGCTATGCTCGCTGAGGACTCCTCAGATTAAGATGGCCCAGGACACCGGTCCCCTGAACTCTTCTCCGATGAGGAGTATGATGACCTCTGCCTGATGGCAGATAATGAGGTATGTTCTTCTGCCTCTTCTCCTGATCACGCACATGAGCTTAGCTCAGATTCAGCAGGAGAACTCGATCTTCAGCTCGCTCTAGAGCAATTGATGGTTGACTTCTCAAGGCTGCAGGAGACTCATACTCACACAGTGGATGTGAATGCACAGCTGAGTGGAGAAAATGATCGGTTAACTGAGTCTCTCAGAGTGAGAGATACTGAGGAAGAGCTGCTTCATGCTCGGAACAAGCATGATGAAGCTCCACTGGAGGTGGAAAGACTGAAGGGTGTAATCAGCTCGCTGATTGAGACTCGTGACACTGATCTATTCCTCGCTCAGGAACAACTGATGATTGAGCGAATCACTCTAAGAGTGATGTTCGAAACTGAGTGGCAAGCTCACCTTTGTGCTGAGCAAACTGCTTGGGATCTTGAGCTGATCTCAAAAGAGAAAGCTCACGAAGAGTTGGTGCTTCAATACACCACTGAAATTGAGGCCCTGAAAGAAACAAATGGGCATCTCAGCATACTGATGGTGCCAAAGCTGGGTTAGGCTATGATGCCTCAAAAGACCCAAAGGGCAAGAAGAAAAGAGGTGCTTCAGGGAGCAACTCTCAGAAGAAGTTTGTCCCTGCCCAAACTGATGAAAAGAGCCTAAGTGTTGCTCGTCAGGATAAAGGCAAAGGGAAGGAGAAAATGCCTGCTGAACCTGTCAGGCAAAGGACTGAGGAACCAAAGCCAAAACCTAAGGGAAAGGCCAAGGCTCCTCATCCTGAGTCGAGGAAGACAGATCAAGGGAACTCCAAGGCTCAGCCTAGGAATCTTCGAGATGGAAAGAATTCCGCCCCTAGCACTTTCGCAGGCTCAGCCTAGAAATGCTCAGGGTGGAAGGAACTCTGGTCAGAGGAAGTCTCAGGCAAGGCCAAGGACTACTGAGGTCCACACTCCTCAAGCAGGGCACAGAGTCCATCAGGAGCGTCCCAATCCTCAAAGGAGAAGGACAAACCAGGTGGCCTCTGAAAGGCAACGGAGACCTGACTCCGATAACACTCAGGCCAGACCTCAAGTGCCAAGAGGTCAGGCCCGAGCTGCTCCTTCTCAGGACAGACCCCAACCCAATGCACTCAGGCCAAAGAGGAACAGGAGGCCCACCCCCAGGAATCAATCCAGGGCTCCTGAACCTCAGGCTGACACACATACACCCTCAACTTCCCAGGCACCAAGGAAGAAGACTGTGTATGTTGATGTTTCTGGGAGACAGGTTTACACTTCTGATGCTATCAGAATTGTCAAACAAATCTGGATTCCGAAGGGTATGACTGACTCTGTAGGACCCAATACGAGATGGGTACCTGAGGCCTGATTATTTTTAGGTCGCTGCGGGCAACAAGAAGAGGAAGGAGGATCTGATGAAGGATTGGTACTTGGACTCAGGGTGTTCCAGGCACATGACCGGATTTCGTGATCTCCTTCAGGATTATGTAGCTCAAGAAGGCCCGCAAGTAACCTTTGGTGATAACTCTAAGGGTTTCACCAAGGGATTCGGAACCCTTGTTATTGGCTCTGTCCGTGTACTGAATGTATCATATGTTGAGGGACTGAGACATAACTTACTCTCGGTCAGTCAGTTCTGTGACCGAGGATATAGTGTAGAATTTACATCTAACATGTGTCTTGTGAAGGACAAATCTACACTACAGGTTCTGATTACAGGTGTCAGGAGGGGCAATGTATATTTTGCTGACTTCAAGAGCAGCCCTCATGAAACTTGTTTGGTCGCTAAGAGCTCCTCTGAGCTCAGTTGGCTTTGGCATAAACGCCTGAGTCACTTAAACTTCAAGATTATTAACAAAATTTCTAGACTTTCTCATGTAGATGGTCTACCTAATGAAGTTTTTAGCAAAGACCACGTGTGCGGAGTATGTCAGGAAGGCAAGCAAACCAAAGCCTCATTCACAGAGAAAGAAGCCTTCTCAACTGACAGAGTGCTTCAGCTCCTGCAGATGGATCTCTTTGGTCCAGTTACTCCTGTCAGCATAAATGGTAGGAAATATACCCTTGTTGTTGTTGATGATTATTCCAAGTACACATGGGTTATTTTCTTGCTGAACAAGAAGGAGACTCAGGTCAAGCTTCCGGAGTTACTCAAGCAATTGAGTACTGAATAGGGTCAGAGCATTGTCAGGATCCGATCAGATCGAGGAACAGAGTTTATAAACTCTATTATAACTGACTTTTGTACTAACCATGGTATAGCTCATGATACTTCTACAGCCAGGATCCCTCAGCAGAATGGGGTAGCTGAAAGAAGGAACCGGACCCTGAAGGAAGCTGCCAGGACCATGCTGGCTGAGTCAGGACTGCCCAAGAAGTACTGGGCTGAAGCAATCAATACTGCTTGCTACACTCAGAATTGATCTATGCTGAACAAACAACACACTCAGACACCTTATGAAACTTGGAACAAGAGGAAGCCTCGCATCTCTTATTTCCATATTTTTTTGTGTAAGCGTTTCATCCTGAACAATGGGAAAGACCAGCTGAAAGCCTTTGTTAGCAAATCTGATGAGGGAGTTTTCTTAGGATACTCTTCAGTCAGTAAAGCTTTCAGGGTGTATAACTGTCGGACCCTTTGTGTGGAGGAAACACCTCATGTTGTGTTTGATGAGACTGCATCAGTGCGTAGAAAATAGGTTTCGAGCCCTGACACTGAGGGGGTTACCAAGAGAGTAACAAGACTGAGTCTGAAAAATCCTGAATTCAAGATCAAACTTGTCAATGCTCCCAAAGGATGGGATGATGATGATGAAGATCAGGATGGACCTCAGGCCAACCCTCAGCAAGCCCCTGCCTCGGAGAATGTTGAGTCTCATACGGAGGGACAGACTCAACCTGAGGTACGTACTGTAGGTGATGATGCTTCTGCACCTGAGACAGTTACAGAGTCCAACACTGTAGGGGGAAACAATATCTCTGATGTTGCCCAACCCTCGGAAAATGACTCAGTATCCCCTGTTCTTGCTCGTTCCCCTTCTTTGCCTATTATTGTGGAGACTAATGTTTCAGGATCAGGCAAAGGAACGTCAGCAGATCCCAGTGCAGCCGTCAGCAGGAGGCGGTGGCTAGATGATCACTCATTGGCTGATATCATTGGTGATGTCAATGAGGGGGTCAGGACGAGGTTGTCCTTTGTCGAAAGCGCTATGTTTTGTTGTTTCCTGTGTGATCAGGAACCTAAGAGCATAGAAGAAGCTCTTGCTGACCCCAACTGGATCCTAGCCATGTAGGATGAGCTCAATCAGTTTGAGCGGAATAGGGTTTGGGAGTTAGTTGAGAGACCTAGGCGTCAATATGTTATTGGCACCAAGTGGGTCTTTAAGAACAAGAGGGATGAGAAGAATGTTGTTGTCAGGAATAAGGTCAGACTAGTGGCAAAGGGTTACTCTTAGGCCGAAGGAATAGACTATGATGAGACCTTTGCTCCGATCGCAAGGTTGGAAGTAATCAGGTTGTTCCTGGCATATGCAACATTCAAGAAGTTCAAAGTGTATCAGATGGATGTAAAGAGTGCTTTTCTGAATGGTGTACTGAATGAGGAGGTCTATGTTGAGCAACCTCCAGGGTTCGAAGTTGGTGACAAGGTATATCACCTGAAGAAAGCTCTTTATGGCCTGAAGCAAGCTCCGAGAGCTTGGTATGATACATTTTCCCAATTCCTGATAGACCACGGGTTCGTGAAAGGAATAGTGGATAGGACCCTCTTCCGGATATCCGAAGGGGAGGACATTCTTCTGGTTCAGATTTATGTGAATGACATAATATTTGGATCTCCTAATCTGAAGCTTTGTGAGAAATTCTCCAAGCTGATGACTGGGAAATTTGAGATGTCAATGATGGGAGAAATGAACTTCTTTCTGGGTCTCCAAGTCAGGCAATCTTACTCCGGAATCTTCATTAATCAGTCTAAATATGCGAGGGACTTGATTCAGAAATTCAGAGTTCAGTCCAGCAAAGTCTCACGTATTCCCATGAACACAAATGAGAAGCTGGATCCTGACAAAGAAGGAGACTCAGTAAATCAGACTGAATATAGGGCACTAATAGGATCCTTATTGTACCTGACTGCAAGTCGTCCTGACATCACTTATGCAGTCGGAGTCTGTGCAAGGTATCAGTCTGATCCGAAGAAGAGTCATCTAGAGAGTGCCAAAAAGATACTGAAATACCTGAGAGGTACAGTCAATCTAGGACTTTGGTATCCCTCTGATGACAATCTAGAACTGACTGGCTATTCAGATGCAGATTATGGAGGCTGTAGGCTTGATAGGAAATCAACTACGGACACATGTCAGTTTCTAGGGAGTAAACTGATCTCTTGGTTTTCTAAGAAGCAAACCAGTGTTGCAACGTCTACTACTGAGGCTGAGTATATGGCGGCAGGCAGTTATTGTTCTCAGATCCTTTGGCTGAAACAGCAACTGAGAGACTACCAAATTGAGGCCACTGAAGTCCCAATTTATTGTGACAATAATAGTGCCATTGCCATATCCCAAAACCCAGTCTTACACACAAGGTGTAAGCATGTAGACATCAGGTATCACTTCATAAGAGATCATGTTGAGAATAAGGACATCAGGATGGAGAGAGTCCCTACTGATAAACAGAGAGCTGACATTCTGACTAAGGCTTTACCTGAAACCAGATTTGTTGAGTTATCAGTAGAGTTAGGACTCCTTGACCCAAGCCTAGGAGATTCAATCTGAATCTCTAATAAGAATGCGTAAGGTCAGGGGGAATGACTAACTAGGACTCAGGTTGAAGGAATCTCAGAGAGAATGTGAATGATTGTAGGGGGAACATTCAGTATGAAAAGGATATCAGTATAGACTGACTAAGTTTCAGGACACTGAATTCAGGATTTGTCACCCTGATAGGTCACATGTGGTATCAGTCAGAATACAAATCTGACTGACTGGTATGTTTCCTGATTTATATCTAGTCATCTTATCTTGCTTGCATCATCCTTGATACTGTTTGCCGTATTGTCAAATCAAATTATTTTGTCATTTAATCCCAGCCATTCATTTAATATTCAGTTATTATTTAATGAAAATTATTTGAATTAAATACGGACATGCTCTGAAGCGCATTTAATGCACAATGGGCGGGAACAGTTTTCGATATAGTTTTGACTCATTACTATTGAAAGTCGAAGAGGCGCCATGCATCTTGCGTCTTAATCTTAACCATTGAATCTCATAAGTCATTACTTTCTGAGCCATCCGATTAAAACTGGATTTTAGTATAAATAAGGGAAGTTTTTGTTATTGCAACCTTTACGCACTCAAATCTTTTCTTGTTATATTTCTCTCTGCAAACCAATTTTCTTCATATCTTCAATCTTCAATCTTCATCTATGGCTTCACTTGGAACCCTTTGTAGATTTCACTTCTAACCATCCTGACATTCTGCCTGTGAAAGAACTTTTTGAAAAGGCAGGACTTCTACAGTTTATCACAGCAAAACCCAAGAGACTTCATCCTCGCCTTGTTGCTGCTTTCTACATCAAAATGGTGCAGAACAAGGATTCTCAGGAGTGGGAGACATGCATTCCCCTGACTTCTTGTGTGAAGGGGAAGGACGGTGAAGATGAGATGACCAGGAAGTGGGTCATTCTCAACATTAGGCAGAAGATTAAGGAGGTATTTAATCTTCCCCACTCTGGACGAAGCCCTATCGACTACGGGTTTGGGACTGAGAAGGACTATCTCCAGTCTCTCTGCGATGGAGACGTGGTCCTGAAGTCGGGTCTGAACAAATCCGTCCTGAGGACTGAGAATCGTCACCTCTTCGACCTGACTAGTCAGGGGGTGATGGGGATTGCTGGAGGGTTGGAACAGATCTCCAGACCAAAATTATATACAATGATGGCAACCTCAGATGCCTCAATGCACAACTTTCACTGGGAGGATTACTTTCTCCATCTGCTGGTAGCTGAGACCAACAAGATCAAGTACTAGCCGGAGGGTCAGGCTACATTTGAGGCCAAGATGGACTTTGGCACCAAGATTTCTCTGATCTTGGAAACCCTGGATCTCGGTGATGAGGATCAGGCTCAATCACTCGAGATTCCAGTGAAAATCGACCTCTTCAGAGCTTACTCCGGTGATGCTGGCACAAAGAAGAGACCAAGGACCCAGAAGAAGAAGGCTCAGGCGAGCACGACTGGAGGAGTCAAGGCTCGGGCGAGTAAATCTTCAGAGGAGCTTATTCCGAAGCCAGAGAGGTCAAATCCAAGCCCTCTGAACCCAAGCAACAGAAGCTGAAATTTTTATATTCGGGGTCAGAGGAGCGAAAGAAAAAGCTTGTGGAAGAGAAGGCTGCTGAAGAAGTGATTCAGCATGCAACTCCGGAGGGGGAACCTTCTCTTGAAATTGCTCCCATCTCTGCCATTCTGGAAGTTGCATCTCCAGATCCAAATCCACTGATCCTCAACATTGCTTCAGCGTATTAGGGCTTGGAGGCCCACTCGGGTGAGGATCAGGGGGAACCCGCTCAGGTAGAAGGAGTTGAGAAGGAGGTTGCTGAAGCGGTTCAGGCTGAAGTCTCATGGCCATGACCTGCGCCTGACGAGAACACATTGCCTGATTTTGAGATTGTGGCAAGGGGAACGGCTGCGGAAATGGTGGAGAAGAGGTTTCCTGACCTCTCAAATGCTTAGAAGGAGGCGGTTGTGCAACTTCGCACCTACACCATGATCAGGAATGCCACCTGGCCTGAACTAAGTCAGCTCGGAGAATCGAGAGGATGGGACAAAATGGCTGATTCTGAAGCTGCTCTCTTCGTTCACTTTGAGGTAAATTCCTTACATCATTTGATCAAGATGGTAGACTTTATCAAAACCGTCCGACGCATCTATCCTGAGCCCGAGCCAGAAAGTATAGAGAAGGAGAAGGAAGTTGAGAGGGAGGTGGTTGTGATTGCTGATGACACTCAGCAAGGTGGCACTGAAGGGGTCAGTGCACCGGCCGATGAAGCACTCCTGGGACCCGGGACTGCGGAGGCTTCAGGAGAGGGTCCAACAGGTCTGATCCGAGTAAAAGGAAAATGGATCACCCCAGAGTCCTTATATGTTCGGAACTCCTCACGAGCTCTTGCCAATCTTCACAGAAGGGTAATCCTTGTTGAGCGAAAAACTAGTAGGGTCGGTTCAAATTCTAAAATTCTGAACAAGAAGATGATTAAGCTGGATCGAGATCTGAACGAGATGGGTACGGATATGCATGCTGCAATCGACCTTCTCGGTGAAGTTCGGGCACAACACTCAGTAGATCTCACTGTTATTACTGAGCAAGCAAAAGGGGCCATTCAGAGTTGCAATCAAATGGTCTCTGATGCACAGACTCAGCAAGAGAATGAGCTTGCCACTTTTCTTGATCAACAACTGACTGAGAAGGTTGATCAACTGGTTGATGAAAAGCTAGCCAAGCTGAAAGCTGAACTGAAGGCGGAGCTACTGAGTGAAATGTCCAACCAAGAGAAAATGGAGATTGCATCTGCCCTCGACAACCGAATGACGAGCTTCGAAGAACGGCTGAAGGCTGAACATAATTCAGCTGTTGATAAGCTCAGTGTTGGTCTGAGAGGAATGGCAAGGCAAATAAGGTAACTTCAGGCTAAGCAGACTGAGATGGACAGTCAGTTCACCTTATTGGCGGAGTCAGTAAACGAGGTCGTTGGCCGAATCAACGACGATGATGCCAAAAAAGGGGAAGGGAAGAAGCAAATTGCTGCTGGAAAAGCCAAGAAGAAGATCTTCCCCCCTGAACTGAAAGCTGCGGACAGAAAAAGGACTAGGTCCGTCGCTGCCATCGAAGCTGCTGAAGTCTCAGATCCGAAGAGGTTGAGGTCCTCTGAAGATCTTACCCTGGAGCCATTGTATACGGAGATGGAGGAACAAATGCACCCGGGGATGACCACTCAGAAGAAGATGGTGATGACTGAGGCGGAGAAGTTAGCGAAGATGAAGGAGATTTCGCTGCTCAGTCAGATCCAACGATTAAAAGAGTCCAATGAGTACCTGACTTTGCAGGTTCAGAAGAAGAAAATTGTGCCTTCTGGATCTCGAACGTAGACTCAGAGAAAGATGGTGGTCAATCCAGGTTAAAGTCCTCCTCCACTTCAGTTTGTGGAGGATTTTATCCCGATTGAGATGTTGGAGGTATGGATTCCGATCCGGAATAGGTGGGCTTATCTATTCTATGTGGTGGGTTATGGGACGATCAAACTGAAGACAAAGACGTCATACTCCATCACTGGATGGCACAGGAGCATCCGGATCTCTGGGCTGAAATTATCAGACATGCTGACACTGAAGGTGTAGAGATCGTTCCTCCGGAATTCATCAAGTATCCTCCTCCACTCTTCAGGAACTCCAAGCAACTGGATCGGAAAACAATATCTGAAGAAGTCGTCAGGGTAGGACGCGCTGCCGGGGCCGTTGGTGATCGGAACAGGATGAAGCAGGTCCTGAACCGAGTCTTAGAGATGTATGAAATTCCTCAAGCTGCTTGGAATAAGGATGAAGATTAGTTCAGGAAATAGTTGTTCAGGAATTTGTAATAGCTTCAGGATAACTGTAACTCATATCAATCAATGAAGTTATTTTATTTTCCTGAGTACAACTTCTTGTTGACTCCTGAATTTACTTTTCTGTATCCTTATCAAAAACTGTACTAACCCATTCCTTGTTTTCATCTTATAGACTAAGTGCCTAGTTTGTCAGGTGGTACTGAGTTGTTTTCACTGACTAAGTCAGTTGATTGTATAGATGAATAGGAATTTGCTTAAGGGTTTTGGCATCATCAAAAAGGGGGAAAATGTTGGGACAATCTGAGTATTTTGATTAGATCCCAAAACCCCTGATGAATTTGCCTAAGTACAGTTGTTCAGGTTTGTCTAGTTCAGGATAGTCAGGTTAGGAATTCAGTTCAGGGGGAACGTGCTCAAGACTGAAGAATATTGGATTCGACCCAATTTACTGAAGTCTGATGTGCAATCCATCCTGAAGAAGTCAGAGTCAGTCTTGCTGAAGATTACCTGAACTGAAGCTGAAGAACGAAGCCTGATGATCCGTCCTGAAGACAATCCGGAAGTACCATTGGCTGATGTTTCTACTGAGTACTCTAAGCATACTCAGGATAGAACTTAGTCAGTGAAGAGTAAGTATAACCTATCAGGCTGTGCTGAATACACATAAGACCTGACTTAGGCCTTGGTTCAGTTTACCTGAATCATGTAAGTCCAAAGCAAAAAGGTTACACATACTGGGCTGAATAACCTATCAGGCTGTGCTGAATGAACATAAGACCTGACTTAGGCATTGGTTCAGTTTACCTGAATCATGTAAGTCCAAAGAAAAAAGGTTATTTATGCCATGGGACAAGAGAGAAAGAGAATGTCAGTAAGACTCCAATAAGACAAACATTCAGGCTGAGTTATTAACAAGAGACTCAGAGTATTGAATGTATGAGGAAGGACAAATGTCTGAAGGTCAACTAGCCGTTAGAACGGAAATCCAATGATCTTTCGACATGTATGTACGGAGTCTGCGTAGCATTTAATGCGGCATTTAATGCGTCACAGAGTTGCAGGCGGCAGGACAAACTTGCCAGATTAAGCATGGAGATTAGGTCAACAGTACATCTAGCCTGCAACCACCCTAAAATAGGAAAGATTTGATTTGATCTCCTCCAACGGATCTATTTTGAATCTTGTCTATAAATATGGAGAGCCTTGCACCCATTCAAGGCTAACGGGAAATTTCCAATCGAAAGCTCTCAAGAATCCAAGCACTCAAAGCATACTTTGAACAACACTCTGCAATTAAATTTCCCTAGTGTTGTAGTAGGATTCTCTCTGTATTTGCTTAGATCGATAGCTCTAATATTTAGCATTGTTTTGTACTGCTAGAGCTATCCTAGTTGGAAACCAAGAATACCAAACCACTCAGGGTGTGAGATTGGTTGGTTAGAAGGGCTGGGACTTGTAAAACGCCCAGGGGTCAGTTCCTAAGAGAGGAAATTGGTTATTTGTGTCCCTTGGCACGTAAAACCCAAGTACCTATCCTCAGGGTTTTGAGGATAGCTTCCTGTTAAATCAGGTCGTGGACGTAGGAGTTGGTTATCTCCAACCACGTTAAAAAGACCCTTGTGTGCTGATTTACATTCTTGTTCAGGATCATAACTGTCATCATACTAAACTGAACATTCTGCATTATTTTTATATTCAGGACTGAATCAATCATCCTGAATCCTAATAATGTGCACTCAGCCTTAACCACCAGTTTACTAAGCAAACTCAGAGAAAACGTTTTCAGAAACTAAAACGAGTAGAAACTAAGGGCTCACTTTCCGCACGTACTCTAGCTCACTGAGATAGTAGTCCAACTGACTAGCTTCCGAGCAGTTAGTAGGTTTGTTATCTCTACTGTACGTCTGAGCACTTTACTCACACTTAGCTTATCTGACTCGTTACTGAACGGTCCCTGCTGCCCCTGTGGACCCTCAGCTTACTGAGTAATTCAGGAAATCCTGACTGAGCGTGTTAGAGCATTTTTCTGAGTCTTTCAGAAAAATCTGACATCAGTGCATTCCCCCCATACACTGATTATACTCATTTTGGGACCAACAGGTGGTTCGAGCTACGACCCGTCTATACCATTGGATGAGCTAGATGAATTACAACGGTATCATACGATGATTGATGAGTCTGGTTTGGATGTTCACCACACAGCCATGAAGGAGGAACCAAATCCCCGTTCAAAGATATTTTTCAAGATGCTCAAATATCTCGATCAAAAATTATTTCCTAGTTGTGATACTGAGACTCAGTTGTCATTCAACGCTCAGATGTTGTCCATCAAAACTGAAGGTAAAGTGAGTCAGAAAGTCTACAATTAATTCGCAAAGTTGTTCAAACGGGCCCTACCTAAAGAGAACACCGCGCCATAAAATTTCTATCAAAGTAAGAGGCTGTTGAAGGATATGGGTTTACCGTTTGAGAAGATTGATTATTGTACCAATGGTTGCATGCTATTTTGGGGCGACGACGAGAGCATTAATCAGTGCAGGATGTGCAGCCACCCTAGGTTCAAACCCTCTGATCGTAGGAAGAAGACAACTTTCAAGTAAGGTTCCCCGTCAGACGCACTGCCGGAGCTCAGCATCATATTCTATGTCCTCTCATCCTGACATCAATCTCCAACAGGAAGTGACCGAGTTGAAGGACAAGTTGTCCAAGCAAGAGAGAAAAGAAAGGAAGATGCAGGCTTGGTTGACTCAAGTTTCTAAACATACCGGTATTCAACTTCCGGTGGACTCGGATGAAAAGACAAATTCTGGTACGGGTCGTGGTGCTAGTGCGGGTCGTGGTCTCGGAGTGGGTGCGTCTCCTCGTGGGAATGAGGGTGCCGAGGGTGGGGATCTTGAAGGATGGGATACCGATTTTAATTCTAACGGCTAGTTAATTTATATGTTGAACAATTTTTTTTTAATTGAATATTAAGTATTTTAACTTTTTATTAATATATTTTGAATGTTTAAAATTTTATGTTTTACATCAAAATTATTTTTTATGATATCAAATTGTAGTAATTTAGAATATTAAAATTTGTGGCTAATTTGGTGTTATGTACAATTAATTGAATAGAAATGAACAAATTAAAATTTTGGTATTATAAATTATTAAATTTATAACATTACATTTTGAAATATATATATATATATATATATTTATATTAAGTATCAAAGGATTAATTTGATGAATTTAAAATAAAAAAAAACAGGACACAATTTGGAATTATATACTATTAATTGCAAAAAGACGAATAAAATAAAAACAATGAGTAATGTAAATTATAAAATTTATAACATTAACAAAATTTTATTGAAATATATATACATTAATAAATTAGAGACGAAAAGGAATTAATTTGATGGATTTAAAAAAAAATGTGACTTAATTTGGAGTTATATACAATTAGTTGCAGAAAAATAAACGAAAGTAACAAGTGTCCGAGTGGAACAAGCCACCTTTGAGATGCCAGAGGTCGCGAGTTTGACTCCTTGCAGGCACAAATTTACAACATTTATTCTGAGCTAAAATATAATTAGCGACCGCTGTAAGCGTTCGCAAATTCAAAATATAATTTATTATTATAATTAATTAAAATATTTAGCGACCGCAAAATGCGGTCGTTAAAATAAAACATAATTTATTATTATAATTAATTAATAAAATTAGCGATCAAAATAAGTGGTCGTTAAATTTAAAAAAACCAAACCGGGTCAATACCCGGACATTTTTGCGACCGCCACCTAAATGCGGTCGCTATATTTTTGCAACTGGTGTTTTAGCGACCACCAAAAATGGTCGCAAAAACGGTCGGTAGCTATGATTTGCGACCGTTTGGCGGTCGCTAAACCCCGCGTTTTTTGTAGTGATAAGGCAGTTCATTTCGTGGCCGCCTCCAAACGATTGCTAAACATTGATTCATATTAACCCACACACGGGATAAGTTTCACGACTGCCTTGAAGGTCACTAATCTACTAAATTAGTGACCGTTTAGCAAAGCGATCGATAAGTCTATCACTTGTTATTTGATTTCGATCAACTTTCAAATTTGTTTGCAAATCGATCCCTAGTTTTAATTATTAGCAATCGATATGAAGACGGTCACTAATTTCGATCGCTAAAATGCGCATTTATTTAGTGTAAATTGTTTTATTTCCATTAAAAAAAATTCAACTAAATAAGAAATCTAACATTTGGAATATTCAAATAAGCTCATAAAAGAGGGAGTAATTACTGAAGAATTAATTTAAAAATTGAACTTGTGTTGCAAAAAAGAATTATGTAACCACTAATTAACCATTGACGTAAGGGGGAGAGCATGGACTTCACACTCTCTTTCGTCTACACATGTCATCATAACTCACTAATATAAACCCCAGATTTAAAAAAAAAAATTACAACAAATTTATCATAACAAGAAACCAAAGACTCGAACCGATAGTTATGTGTAATTAAACATGTATATAATCAAAAACTCTGGTTTGCACGGGCATTGAACGGGCGGCGCCACCAGTGTCTTCATCGCCAGGTTCCGAATCCGGCGGGTAGTACTGCTGGGCAATCGCTACGGAAATGAGAACAACTCCCAAACAAAACAAAGCATAAAATTGTCTGCTCAACTTCCCCATAACCCCTCCAAAAACATGCATCTCCATCAATTTCTCAACAAAAACAAAAAAGAAGAAGAAGTTGGAAATGAATATGTGTGTGATGAGTGGAATAAAAAGAGGACATATATATTTTGGAAACAAGGGGCGCCATTATATGCGCACGCAGCTGCTGGTTTATTACTTTATTTGGACAAGACTGACATACGTAGATAGGCGCAGGGATTTGGTTAATTATATAAAGCACAAATGTTGTTTTCGATGATTTTATCTTCTACTTGCGTTCCGTCTTTTCTTTTCTCGCTACCTACTTACTTCATCTACCACGTCATGATATTATATTTTTAATTAATTAATTAATTTTCCAATAATTTTGAAGATAAAAATAAATATATACTAAAAAATTAAGGTAAATTAAAAAAAAATAACTTTATTAACTTTGATTTTAATATTTTAAGTTATTTAACTTAAATATTATTTATTTAAATTGGTCAATTTTTTAAATACAAAAGATTTAAACATGAAAAAGTAATTTAAAAGTTGAAAAAAAAAACACAATTAAAATATGAAAAATATAGTCTAAAAATTATATAAATATCAAATTTATTTAAATTAAAATATCACACACAAGTATATGTGATCGTTTTTTTAGGTAGACAATTACCAAGTTGAATATAGAAAGCGAGAAAGTAAGTATTAGAACAATCTGATCCTTAGAAAAATATTTTTTAAAACAAACAAAAAATGTAAATGCAAGTTCTTGTCCTACAATTACTAACAATTCACAACTATGAAGAAACATGCTAAACTAATCTAACTTCCTTAAAAGTGAAGCGGAGTGAGTGCATGCTTAGGGTGATCTCCATTATGCACTAATTTGAACATTAATCCATCTTATTGCTATTATAAGTTTCATCAAACAATTGAACTAGGTAATTACTACCTTATTTAGCACTAAACTCTCTGTTTAACACTCATTATGATTTGTTCTAAGCTCCTAACATCTCTCAATGTCTTAGAGGTTTTAACTCGAACATTTGGTGCTTACCTCAATCAATTCAGCATTTAATTGAATTAACTCAATTCTCATATGTTGTCAACTCAATCAAAATACACAATATCAAGAAATCTACATTCAAGGCTTAACTAATCAACCAACTAAAGAATTCAATCATTTAACGCAACTCAATCAAGCAATAGCTAGAATGAATCAACATTCAAATCAATACATAATTTCAATTACTCAAATTGAGCTCGATTGAGTGGCCGATTTACAAATTGAGCAGCTTATGGCACTCGAGATAGAGAGTTTGGCACTCCATTTTACCCTTAATGGCTTGATTTTTGTCTTTAGCGCTCGACCAAAGTCACTTTTACCCCTTAGTCTATTTTTCACCTTATACAGACCCCGTCTCACCTTTCTACAGGCTCTAAACTCCATCCGGACTTCATTTGGCTTGTCCATGATCTTTACAAAGCTTATCCACTCAATCCCTTACTCGTCCACATCTTCAATGCTCTTTTTCTCATCGATATTTTATCTTTTTCCTACAAATCTTTACAGTCTTGTACCAAATGTATTAGTGATCAAAGTAGAGAAATTAGTGCCCTATATATACAAAATTCCCATGAAAATAAACCAAAAATTTATACAATTAAGGCCCGAATCACCCCTTCCCAAACTAGTGTATTGTTCGTCTCCGAGCAATGAAACAACAAAATAAAGTAGAATAATTGCATTAACTATGACCATTACACAATTCAATGTCATATACTTCTCATCAACCACCAGTGCATAACTTCTCATGCAAACATCTCAATTTATCAACATCCAAATAAGAATTGGAGAATCAAAAAATTAAATCACTTGTCACAATCCTCACGGTCATGTTTCTCTCATCACTCAAGTGTATAGGCAAAGACAAAGCACCGATGTCTCTTTCAACACAAGTACTATCATAGGTTTGACAATTGTCTTAATTCTGCACCACTATATAAGTAATTCATCAACAAATCAAAAATAATTTTTATTTTGTTGTAATATTGACTCTTTGGTAATGATAGAATGAATTGAATAAAGTGACTAGTAAGCTAGTGGATTAAGATGTTAAGACATCCGGAATATCAGATTTGGCACTCGACTAATGTTGAGTACCTTGGCCTAGATTTTGATGTGTGCAAAATATATGTTTAATATGGTAAATTTTATCTAACACTTTCTAAGGAAATTGGTTTTTGAAAGTTATAGTTGTAAGTGAAGTTTGCAGATGTATACTTGATCAGTCTACAGCCAAACATGACCCTACAGCTGTAATGCTTCTCTACAACCAATTTTGTATTTTCAGGACTCTGTAACTGCAAGGTTGAAGACCCAACAGTTGAGAAGACCTTTTGAAAAGAGAGAGTACAAGTCAGAGATTAATTGAAGATTATGAAGACCCTTAAGCACAATTAGTGTAGCTTTCATGCACTCACTAAAAAGTACTTAAGAGGAGGTTATTTCTAAAAAAATCTGGAGGATAATGGAGATTAGTTTGAAGACGGCCAGAATTCTGAAGAAAAGGACAATAGTACAATCAGTACTATTTTGTGTGAAGGATGAGGACCACTTCACACATGTAAATGGAGAGAGAGAAGCCTTATAGTCCACGGCTGTAACCTTTGTGGTCCAGTTTTTAAAACCCCTTATAGATTTATTGTTTTTGAACTTTTAGAGGCTACTGTAAGGTTATAGAATCCCATCTTTTGAGAAGTTTGAAAATTTGAGTTTGACTCAAGGTCTATTCACCCCCTCCCTCTAGACCTTGACCACTTAAGGGACCAACAAGTGGTATCAGAGCAGTTGGCATGCCACTGCTTTGATCAGTACCTAGCTAGATCCTTTTGTTTTTTAAAAACACACCTGCATACTTGCATGGCTCCCAAAATGGTGAAATCCAAGGTTCCTATGTTCTCTGCTGAGGATTATGAAGAATGGAAGATTAGAATGCAAGCACACTTGTCTGCAATCAATGATGAAATATGTTCTATCATAGAAGATGGACCTATACCTATTGTGAAGGTCAACACTACAGCTGATCAGTCAGATGGACTAGCTCAGATCATCCCCAAACCTAGAAGGGAATGGACAGAGGATGATAAGTGATGGTCCAATCTTGACAATGTTGCAAAGAATACTATTTATCATTCACTTGATAAAATTGTGTTTAGTAAGATCAAAAATTGTAAAACTGCAAAAGATATATGGGAAAATTTGGAAGTGATTTGTGAAGGAACTGAACAAATCAAGGAAAACAAACTCATGATAGCAGTTTAAAAGTTTGAGAACTTCAAGATGAAATCTGGTGAAACTCTTGAAAAGTTTGAGTCAAGATTCATTGAGATTCTCAATGAGCTAGACTCACTTGGTAAAGATTACTCACAAAGAGAAATGAACATGAAGGTTCTCAGAGGCTTACCTTCTGAATGGGACATGAAGGTCATTTCTATGAGAGAATCAAAGGATTTATCTAAGATATCCACCTTTGAACTCTTCTTAGACCTGAAGGCTTATGAATTTGACATAAGTAGAAGAAAAGAACCTGACAACATTAAGGTTACAGCTCTAGTGGCTGACAACCTTGCAGCTACAAGTTCTAATGATGAAGATTTGGCTCTTTTTATAAAGCAACTCAAAAACTTTGGCAAATGGAGGATGGTAAGGTGAAATCTACAGCACCTAACTTACTTGTGTTATAACTGCAGAAAACCTTGACATTACATCAAGGATTGTCCATATCTCAAAGCTGAGAAGTATACAGATGAAGAAAAGAGAATCAGAAAAGATAGAAAGAAAAAGTTTGACAAGGAGAGAATTAGAGCACTACTTTCAGAGGTTGATAAAAACCAGGAAGATTGTCCCTCTTCTTCTCAAAAGTCAACTACAGATTTAGAAGACTCTGACTCTACAGACTCAGATGAAGAAGCCCTAATCTGTCTTATGGCTAAAGATGAAGAGGTATGCTCATCATCATCAAGTTATATTACAGAAAAGGATTCTTCTAGAGACATGCTTAGTGCAATCCAAAGACTACAAGAAGATAATGAAGATCTTAGAAGAGATAATCACATTGGAAGGGAACATGTTAAAGCTTTGTTAGCTGGAGTAGAGGATGCTGAACAGCAACTGCAGATTCTACAAGAACTCAAAGAAGGTTACAATTGTCTTAAATATGACAATGAAGAACTCTTCAATGAAGCAAGTTGTAGAGTTGTAGACTGTGCTGAACTAAAGGAAACTATCAGAACTCAAGAACTTATGATAGCTAATCTTGAAGAAAGCAATGCTTATTATCAAAAGAAGCTAGATTGTTTTGGAAAGTCATCCAAACAATTAAAGAATATGTTGTCTGAGCAAAGACACACAAAGGACTTTACTGGAATAGGATATAATCCTTGCACCTGGATGAAATATTTGCAAAAGTCAATTCCTAAACCACAAAGGAAGTTCATCAAAGAATCAAGCCCTGAAGAAGCTGTAAACTCAACCCTACAGCCAGAAGATTTGAAATTCTTGAATTCATTCAAAGAATTGTCACCAAGAAGACAACAGAAGATCAAGGAGATCATGAATGATACTGAAGTAGATGTTACAAACATGTTGCAAAACATGATTTTGAAACCAACTGCAGAATCAACTATACAGTCAGAAGAAGAAGTCTTTCACAACTTAAACATTGAAAGAAGACTTAACTTTGATAGATTTTGGAATGGAAATATGTCAGACATGTCTCCCTCTTCAAGCATTCAAAAGAGGATCAAGCAAGAACTGTAGAATTAACACTACAGCTCCTAAAAAGGCTTGGATTGCAAAGAGTAACACTGGAGGAAATCCAATGTATTGGATTTCTAAATAACTAATTTTATTTTGCAAGGACATGTTACAACCACCAAAAGAGAGATTTGGTACCTAGACAGTTGTGCAAGATATATGACTGGAGATAAACATTTGTTACAAAATGTGAAAAATCACAAAGGTCCTAAGGTTGTTTTTGGTGATAATGTCAGTGGAACAGCTAAAGGATTAGGAAGTCTGCTCAAAGGAAATGTTCAAATCAATGATGTTTATTGGTAGAAGGATTGAAGTACAATTTGCTTAGTGTAAGTCAATTTTGTGACAAAGGCTACACTGTAGACTTTACACATGACATTTGCATAGTCAAAGATATTGAATCCCAAACCACAAAACTGACAGGAACTAGAAAATGGAATGTTTACATTGTAGAGTGGGACTCTACAGCTGAAACTACCTGTTTTCTAGCTAACAATTCCAATGAAGTTAGTTGGTTATGGCACAAAAGGATGAATCACATAAACTTCAAAACCATGAATGAACTTGTGAATAACAGACTTGTAAGAGGTCTACCAAACACAAAGTTCAGGAAGGAACATCTATGTGATGCTTGTGTTAAAGGGAAACAAATCAAGAAGACTTTCAAAAGCAAGACACACTCAAGCACATCAAGGATACTTGAATTACTAAATATGGATATTTTTGGACCCATAGAACTTGTAAGCATAAGTGGAATGAAATACACTTTAGTGATAGTAGATGATTACTCAAGATTTTCTTAGACAGTGTTTCTAAGAAAGAAGAGTGAAACTCTATAGAGGCTACCAGAATTATTGAGAAAGATTCAGAATGAAAAGAACTTGAAGATTGTGAAGATCAGATCAGATAGAGAATCAGAATTCACAAATCGAGACATTGAAGAATATTGTTCACTATATGGCATAATGCATGAATACTCTGCAGCTAGAACCCCACAGCAGAATGGTGTTGCAGAAAGGAAGAATAGAACACTCAAGGAGGCAGCCAGAACAATGATAGTTGAAGCAAAATTGCCTAAAAAGTTTTGGGCAGAAGCAACAAGCACTGCATGCTATACTCAAAATAGATGTTAATTTGATAGTGAAAGATCATAAGAATATTCCATATGAGTTATGGAAAGGAAGGACTCCTAATATCTCTTATCTACACATATTTGGATGCAAATGCTACATACTGAATAATGGGAAAGAACACCTCAAGACTTTTGATTCAAATTCAGATGAAGGTATCTTTTTAGGTTATTCTAATGTTAGTAAAGCATTCAGAGTGTATAACAAGAGGTTAATGATTGTGGAAGAGTCACATCATGTTGTTTTTTATGAACAACATAGCTCCCCTGAAGAAATTGTTGAAGACTCTAAAGAAGACAACTCTACAGTCACAAGTCAGCAGCAGTATGTTGAAATCAAAACTCCTGTAGAATTGATCAACAAAGGGTTTGGCACTATGATAGTTGAGTTACCTCCCTTAGAGAATGTTGAAGACCTAGTCTATGAAAATATTCTAACAGAAGTAGAAACACCAACAAAAGGATCTGATGAGTCTGCAGTAGGTGAATTTATAGCTATAGAGAACAATGATCAAAGACTAGAACCTGAATCATATTTGATTTGGTTGAAAGATCACCCCCCTGAGCATGTAATTGGAAACCTATCAGATGCTGTAAAGACCAGAAAACAGATTCATGAGGTAATATTTGCTACATTTCTTTCATCTTCAGAACCTACTGATATTCATGAAGCACTCCAAGATGTCAATTGAATTATTGCAATGCAAGAAGAATTGAATGGTTTTGAGAGAAATCAAGTATGGGAACTTTTTCCAAGACCTAGGAATCACAAAGTGATTGGAACTAGGTGGGTGTTCAAGAATAAACTTGATGAAGATGGAATTGTGACCAGAAATAAAGCTAGGCTAGTTTCTCAAGGCTATTGTCAATATGAAGGCATAGATTTTGATGAATCATTTGCCCCAGTTGCAAGATTAGAAGCTATAAGAATATTTCTAGCCTATGCTATGAACTTTACAGTCTATCAAATGGATGTAAAAAGTGTATTTCTCAATGGTTTACTATCAGAAGAAGTGTATGTTAAACAACCACCAGGATTTGAAGAATCTACAGCTGAAGACATGGTTTATAAGCTTAGACATGGTTTATAAGCTTAGAAAATCCCTTTATGGACTTAAGCAAGCACCAAGAACATGGTATGATACCCTATGTGATCATTTGATCAAAAATGGATTAAAAAAGGGTATGGTTGACAAGACCTTGTTCAGATTACAACATGGAAATGACATATTGCTTGTTCAAATCTATGTTGATGATATAATCTTTGGCTCAACCAATGAAGATTTATACAGAAAGTTCTCTAAGCTCATGACTGAGAAATTTGAAATGAGCATGATGGGAAATCTGAATTTCTTTTTGGGATTACAAGTTAAGCAAATGAGAGATGGAATTTTCATTAATCAAGCTAAATACACCCAAGAGCTTATCAAAAGATTTGAAATGGACAGCTCTAGGCCTACCAATATACCTATTACACCTTCTGTGAGTGTTGACAAAGATGAGAATGACAAAAGTGTTGATGTAACCAAATATAGGAGGTTAATTGGATCATTGCTATACCTTACAGCTAGCAGACCTGATATCATGTTTGCAGTAGGTGTATGTGCTAGATTCCAAGTTAATCCTAAGGAATCACACTTCAATGCTGTAAAGAAAATCATCAAATATGTCAAATCCACACAAAATCTAGGATTATGGTATCCTAAAGAAGGAGGAATTGAACTCATTGGTTACATTGACTCAGATTTTGCAGGATGCAAGATTGATAGAAAGAGTACTAGTGGGATTTGTCAATTCCTAGGTGAAAGATTGGTGGCATGGCACAGTAAGACGTAAAATTCTATTGCTCTCTCTACAGCTGAGGCAGAGTACATTGCTGCTGGAAGCTGTTGTGCACAAATCTTATGGATGCAATATCAATTACAAGACTATGGGATTGATGCAAGAGAAACTACCATATTCTGTGACAATACAAGTGCTATTGCTATTACACAGAATCCAGTTTTACTCTTTAGATCAAAACACATAGATGTAAGGCATCATTTCATAAGAGATCATGTTGAAAGAAAGGATGTGAAATTGACAAAGATTCATACTAATTTGAATCTTGCTGATATTTCACTAAACCTTTGTGAGAATCAAGATTTCCAATCTTAAGAGGTAATTTTGGAATGTTAGAATTGTGAGAAGATTCTGTGAAATTCACTAAATTGCAAAGACAAACTTAGAAAATTGGAAAATCATTGAAAAGGAAATTTGCAGCTGTAAAGTCATTCAATTGTAGAGTTGCTAACTCTACAGCTGTAGACTTGGCACTGAACTACTAGTTCCTCACAAATGTAGACTTCCATATTCTAAACATGTCAACTGCAAACTTAGAGAATTTACAGTACTTTGTACAATTCTGGAAATTAAATGGAGCACTACAAATTCAGAAATGAGAGTACCTAGTGACAGACATTTTGGATTTATTCAACACTTCAATTAATAAAATGTTTGAATTTGTGTAACATTTTAAATGGATTCAAATTCTATGTGATTTATATTTTGGACAGACTTAATTATAAGTTTTGGTTCGAAATTTAAAAACTCATAAATTTTAGGTAAAAAAGACAGATTTACCCTTTCTGTCTTGAATATTTTTTAAGGAAAGGTATTTAAAGGACTCTTCATCCTTTTCTATCCTTATTTACTCATTCGAACCGTCCCTGAAACAAAACACTCCCTATCCCTCACCTTCTGAAACCAACCATCATGGCAATGAAAGAAATTTTTGGTGCCCTGTTCGACTTTGAAGAAATCCAAAAGAAACACCCTAGTGATGTGATGGAAAGCGTAGTTTGACATATTTTGAATTAAGGAATACATTATTGTCTTACTCATATCCCCAGAGCTTATGATGATAAGATAGTCCATAAGTTTTACCAGAATGCTGATGCAAACGTGGAGAGAAAGGCACTTTCTGTGAAGATGCAAAGAAGAAGTGTTAATATCACTGCTGAAGATATTTGCAGAGCATTACACTTGAGGAATGGAGGTGATTCTCATGACAACCTCAATGTTTCTGATGAAGGCAAAAGATACTGGAGAAAGATCACTGCAAAGAAGCCGTTTCCTGAGAATTGGAAGAGGACATTCAAGAAAAACGACCTTGCAGTTGAGTATGTATATCTTTATGAAGCTATAGATAAATGTCTTTTATGTAGAACTGGAGCTCATAATATTGGCACTATACTTATGTGGGATTTGATGATAGCAATTGATAAAGAAGTTAAGATTGATATTGGTGAATTATTGCTTAGAAATATGTGTATGATGTGGTGAAAGCTGGCAATAACAAATGTTTTGGCCTATTTTTGAATTATATTCTGAAAGAGGTAGGATTTTTTTTGTTTAATGGTCATGATGGACAACCTATCCTTGTTCGTCGTATTATTGGAAAAGCCAACTTTAAGAGAGGAGTTGTGGATGCTCCTATGGCTCCTAAATCTAAGAAGAGAAAGAAGAACAAATCTGAAGGAAAGAAGACTACAGTTGCAAGTCCTCTTAAGCATTATGAGAGGAAGAAGAAAGATGTGAGAAGGAAACTACTTCTAGTTGATGAACCTAGTGAATCTGAAAATGAGATTGATAGAGAAAGAAGAGCAAAGAAATATCACTCAAAGAAAGCCAAATTTCTTTGATGAGTTTCTTGCTGAGAAACTAAGGAAAAACAAAGGAAAAGGAAAGCAAGTAGTTGCTGAAGTTTTAGAGGGGCAAAAGATTACAAAGTCAGCAGCTACAGCTTTGAGAGTTGCAATGGGATCTGAGTGAGATCCAGAGCCTGAATTTCCTGAAGCTAACTATGAGGTAGTCAGCTCAGAAAGTGAAGAGGAAATTCCACAGAGAATTGGTGAAGGAAGTCATCAAGTAGTTGAAGCAGAGGGCTTAACTACTTTAGCTGAAGGAGCAATTTTGTTGGAATCTGCAGGAGCTAGTGCTGCAGATCCAATTATGAATGCTGAAGGAATAGTTCTTAAACAGCCTAACTCTGAGAAAGAGAAAGAGGCAGAGAAGGTTGCATCACCTTGTAAAGAGCCTAAGGATAAGCCTGGTGATGATGATAAAGGCAATGATGATGATGCACTAATGGGTGGTGCTCGGGCTCAAATTATCAGAGTTGAGTTTCCACCTACTCAAGAGGCTCAAGCTGATGAGCAAATCATTGAAGATACATCAAAAGATATTGATGAGAGTGCAAAGGATTTGTTTAATCCTATCACAAGTATTTTCAACCAACCCCCACCTGCAATGTTCACACTTGAAGAGATTTATCAACAAGGTACTCCTACCTTGCAGAGTTTATCAGCCCTTGAAAGAGAAAATATGGATGACTATGTTGGGGAATTAAACGCGGATCTATTCGGGATTTACGCTAAATACAAATTTAAGCCTACAATTAATATCATGATTTAAACATAATTAAATCAAATAATTGTATACCCAACAACAGGCTTTGCATGCAAAACATATGAACATATAATATCACGTAAAGCCCTAAACATGCGGAACTAAGGGATTTAGTGAATTATACCTCTTGGAGAAAAGGCAGTTTCTGAGACAAAAGGCGTTATTTGGTTGAGCTGCTTTCGCAAGGCTGTTGAGATCAAAGGCGTCCTTTGATATCCTCTATAGCCGAAGTATCAACAATGAACTTGAAGGCGTCCTTCTTGAGACCCTCAACTTGATAAACCCAAAAGCCTTCTCAAGTATTCCCTTGTCCTTATTCGTGCACCCGGTGGGAGGCCACACGAATAATCACAACACAAGGAAGAAAATATTTTGTTGCCCCAATAACTGTAATTCTCAAAAATTATGAGAAAATAATGTGTGTGTTGAAGTCTTGTATCATCTCCTATTTATAGTGAGAATACAAGATCTTGAATATCTAATATTTCAAATCTTGATTATCATGAATATCAAATATTCTAATCTTGATAATCTTGAATATCAAATATTCAATTCTTGACATTCTTAATCCAAGAATTTTCGAAAAAATATAGTACATATATTAATCCAATGAGATCTTGATTTTATTAGATATTCTTGTATCCAAGATACATATCTATTTTCCATAAAATCTCTCATGAAATTGATATATCATATTTTTCGAAAAAAAAAACAACACTTAATGGGCCCAAAATATTTCATTTATTTTAATCACCTTGTCAATTGTTGGACATTTAATTGGGCTACTTGAGGGGCCTTTAGGAGAATTAAGATTGGACCTCCTAATGGGCCTTGAATTCTAACACTGAGCTCAATGTCATTCAACCCATTAATATTAATCTCACTCCATTATAGGATTAATGTTGCACTATCCATCTTAACCCATATTACAATCATATGGCTCCCGGTCATTATTTCCCGTGTTTAAGATTATCTTGTCCGTTAATTAATCAAGCCACTGAACGCTTTAATTAATTTAACATCTTATCCTTGGAGTAAGGACAGCTCTTCTTTATCATCATACCGGAAACAAATTCCACTTGCAAGATTTAGTATGACAAACGTTTAGAGCCCACCAAGGGGACTAATCATGCAAGACTCTCCAAGCACACGTTCCTCTGTATTAAATCTTAGCAACTGTCATGTTCTCAATGGCGTCACCCAAGATGCAAAGTATTGAGTCTTATTGACTGACTCTCTACCCATAACAAATTAAAGTGCCACGCACGGATCACACACAGTCCTATTTAAGGGACAGAGGTTTAGAAATAAACGACCACTGAGGTCTAATTCTTCATCCCATAAATCAGTACGGAAGAATTACCTCTATGTAGGTCCTCTTCAATGCATCATCATGCACTAGTGCAATCCCTTGGTCAAGATAAGCCAATCTGGGATCTACACATCAACCGTTTACCAATGGGTGTTCAAATCCCATTTAGGTTGTAAATTTAGTACTTGTTACAAGAAACTGATAATGTGATCTTGCTGTGAGTTATCCGGGGATCACCACATTTATCTATATTGTAACTTGTACTATTATATGAACGGTTTGCAATAAATAAATAACATTCATATTTATCTAAAGCACAGTGATAAAAGATTTATTTCAGATAAAGCTCAAAGATTCAGTTTAGTTATACAAAGTAAAAGTATACTTTCTAGTATAACCCTAACAATCTCCCACTTATACTCAAAGTCTGCTTTTAAGTATACTACAGCATATCTATGTACTACACATCTCCTAATAAATAACATTCATATTTATCTAAAGCACTGTGATAAAAGATTTATTTCAGATAAAGCTCAAAGATTCAGTTTAGTTATACAAAGTAAAAGCATACTTTCTAGTATAACCCTAACAATCTCCCACTTATACTCAAAGTCTGCTTTTAAGTATACTACAGCATATCTATGTACTACACATCTCCTAATAATTTCTCCCACTTATACTCAAAGCATATTGGCAACACACTTGACTCACATTCCTTCCACATGTCTCTCGAATGTTGACAGAGGCAGACCCTTTGTGAAAGGATCAACTAGGTTGTCTTCCTTTGCAATCTTTACCACTTCTATGTCTCCTCTCTTAACGATTTCTCGTATAAGATGGTACTTCCTTTCAATGTGTTTGCTGGCTTTGTGGGCACTTGGTTCCCTTGAATTTGCAACTGCTCCGGCATTGTCACAATAGACCGTGATGATGTCGGGCAAATCCGGAACTACATCCAAGTCCACTAAGAAGTTCTTGAGCCATACCACCTCTTTCGCTGCTTCACAAGCAGCTACATACTCGGCTTCCATGGTAGAATCAGAGATGCATTTCTGCTTAACGCTTCTCCATGTCATGGCTGCATCTCCCAGACAGAACACACTACCCGAGGTAGACTTTCTGGAATCTAAGTTTGATTGGAAATCCGAGTCCGTGTAACCGACGGGATTAGACTATCTGACTGATAAACCAACATTCTATCTCGAGTTTGCTTGAGATATTTTAGAATGTTTTTAACAGCCGTCCAATGCTCTTTCCCGGGGTTACTTTGATATCGTGCTACCATGCCTACAGCAAAGCAGATATCCGGTCTCGTACATAGCATAGCATACATGAGGATTCCAACCGCCGAAGCATATGGGATGCCTTTTATGCAATCTATCTCTTCTTGTGTCTTCGGACACATCTCTTTCGATAGATGAATTCCATGTCTAAAAGGTACAAAACCTTTCTTGGAATTCTGCATGCTAAAAACGTTTCAAAACAGTATCTATGTATGAAGCTTGCGATAAGCCGATCATTCTTTTCTTGCGATCTCGAGTAATCTTGATCCCTAAGACATGACCGGCTTCCCATAAGTCCTTCATATCAAATTGATTTGACAACCATACCCTCACGTCTGACAACACCGCCACATTGTTTCCAATGAGCAAAATGTCGCCTACGTATAGTATCAAGAATACCACGGCAGTTCCAACACACTTCTTGTACACACAACTCTCAAATTCATTTTGATCAAAACCGTAAGATTTTATTACTTGATCAAAACATTGATTCCAAGCTCGCGATGCTTGCTTAAGTCTGTAGATAGACCTTTTAAGCTTGCATACAAGGTGCTTTTGGCCTTTTTCAATAAAGCATTCGGGTTGGAGCATATAGATTTCTTCTTCAAGACTTCCATTTAGGAAAGTTGTCTTGACATCCATTTGCCAGATCTCAAAATCAAGATGTGCAGCTATCGCCAAGAGAATACGGATAGACTTAAGCATGGCTACCGGCGAAAAGGTTTCCTCATAATCGATCCCTTCTTTCTGAGTATATCCTTTCGCCACAAGTCTAGCTTTGAAGGTCTCAACCTTCCCGTCCGATCCTCTTTTTCTCTTATAGACCCACTTACATCCAATGGGTTTTACCCCATTGGGTGGCTCAACAAGCTCCCACACCTCATTTTTATCCATAGAACCCATTTCGGCTTCCATTGCGGTTTGCCAAGAATCTGCATCCTTGTCTTGGAGTGCTTCGTTGTATGTCCATGGGTCTAATTCATCCTCCCCGAGGACCAAGTTAGAAGACTCTCCCACGAACATGAATCTGTCGGGTTGTCTCAAAACCCTCCCACTACGGCGAGGCTCCGGTTGTGATGGTGTGTCGCGGGGTACATCAACTTGTACCCGTGGTATAGGATTAGGCCATTTTATTTCATCTAAGGTAATCGCACTTTTGGGCTTTCTATTGTTCACATAGTCTTCTTCCAAGAACTTAGAATGCGTACTAATTACGATTCTTTGGTCCTTGGGACTATAGAACATACCCCCTTTCGTTCCTCTAGGGTATCCTTCAAACAACCTCAATTCCGAACGTGGATCCAATTTTCTGGCTTCCTTGTCCAACACATATTCCGGACACCCCCAAATCCTTATGTGTCTCAAACTAGGCTTACGCCCGGTCCACAATTCTGTGGGAGTTTTAGGAACCGATTTGGATGGCACCAAGTTTAGAATGTGAGCCGCTGTTTCCAAGGCATAGCCACAAAACGACTTGGGTAACTCTGAATAACTCATCATGGATCTGATCATTTCTAAAAGAGTTCTATTTCTTCGTTCTGCAACCCCATTTTGTTGAGGGGTACCGGGTGCGGTCAATTGGGATACAATCCCTTCACTTGACAAGTAGGTCAAAAATTCATTGCTGAGGTATTCGCTCCCACGATACGATCGTAGGAACTTGATACTCTTTCCCCTATGTTTCTCGGCCTCGGCTTTGAACTCTTTGAATTTATCAAAGGTTTCCGATTTGTGCAGCATAAGGTAAACGTACCCATATCTTGAGTAATCATCCGTAAAAGTTACGAAATACTCAAAACCTCCTCTAGCTTGAACCGACATTGGCCCACATACGTCAGTGTGAACGATTTCCGACATTTCACTAGCTCTATTCCCCTTGGCCCCGAAGGCCCTCTTGGTCATTTTCCCCTCTAAACAAGATTCACACATTGGAAACGGCTCAACATGGAGAGACTCCAACAAGCTGTCCACCACCAACCTTTGAATTCTCTTTAGATTAATATGACCAAGTCTTAGATGCCATAGAATTGTTTCGTTCACGGTTGAAGAAAATTTTCTTTTCTTAGAAATGGTCGATGTGCTATAAGAAGCATTTTGTGTGTGGTGTGCACTTTTATTAGTATAAAGATTATTCACTAATGTTCCCGAACAGATGAACTCATCGTTTTGAAAAATAACAACCATATTATTAAAAGAAACTGAGTATACATCAACGTACAATTTAGAAACCAAAATTAAATTCTTCCTAAAACTGGGAACATAAAGAACATCTTTTAAAACTAAAACTCTATCTTCAAAAGGTAGGTGCACGTCTCCCACTGCGACAGCCGCTACCCTCGTAGCATCGCCCAATGTGATGAGGATCTCATTCGCACTAAGTTGTCGGGTTTTTCGGAACCCCTGTAAAGTGAAACATACATGATCAGTGGCTCCCGTATCCACAACCCACGAATGGGAAGCATACGCCGCTAAACAAGTTTCAACAACAAGTGCATGAGAATTACCTTTCTTCCCGGCCTTCTTTGGCTTGGGACAGGTCGTCCTCCAATGTCCTTTCTCACCGCAGTTGAAACACTTCCCTTTGGTAGCTTTCTTGACCCCTCCCTCATTAGTCACCTTACCCTTTGCTTGGTTCGGGCCTTTGGTCTTCTTCTTCTTCTTCTTCCCACCTTTCGGTGCGGAAGAAGTCGGACCGCTTGCCACCAAGACTTGAGTTTGGTGTCCCATGAGTGTCTCCGCCGATACCAAAGCTTGCAAGAGTTGTGCCAACGTGAACTCTTGATTATTCATCATATAGTTCAACTGAAACTGCTCAAAGCTTTTCGGTAGAGAATGGAGAATGAAATCAACTTGCTTTTCCGCATCATATTCCGCTCCAAGTACCTCTAACTTATTGAGGTAGCCCATCATTTTGAGAATGTGATCCCTTACGGGCGTTCCCTCTACCATTTTCAACGACAACATATCTCGCATGGTGATTTGCCTAGCCGTACAATTCTGATGAGCGAACATTTCCCTATGGTTTAGCATCATATCAGAAGCGGATTCCATGTCTTGGTGTTGGTGTTGCTACACATCTGACATTGAAGCCAAGATGGTACACCTAGCCATTTCATCGGATTTCATCCACTCCCTATGATATTCTCTTTCGGCAACATCCGCATCATCTGTAGGCGAAGGGGGCTTTGGGGTGTCAAGAACCCATTTGTGTTGTTGTGCGGTTAGGACAATAAATAAGTGACGTTTCCAATCAACATAGTTTTCACCTTCCAATTTGTTATCTTTAAGTATCGTAAATAGTGGATTAAAAGGAGACGACATGCTGAACTGAAATAAAACATACATTGCATCGATTCGCAAAGATTATCACAAAATTTCGATTATGCTTTGTATAAAATCTCAACAAAATACATAGCATAAATCGGCCGACATCTTAAAACAGTTCAAATAAGCCACGATGAGTGTGGACGTTTATGCAAACACATTTAAGCAAGTTACAAACAAGAACAGTTACAAACTTTTAATTTAAAAAATTAATAGTCGGCTCCCACTTGACCATATAAAATCGGTAGGGACTCCGATGGGGAGTAATAAAATGCCAATTTTATACCTAAGTATTAACCATGATTAAATACAGGATTATCACTTCGTTTTGAGCAAGCCACTCGATGGGAGGGTCAATACCGCCACTAATAATAATCCACAATCATCCTTTTGAGAATTCGTTCATGTGAACTTGTCTTTTGGCCTATCCGATAGGGAGAAAGGTGTTTGCCAATGCGTAGCCAAAAGACTTCACAAACAAATAAATCATGGAGGCCAAATAATTCAATTTTACTATCTAGAATAAAATACCGAATTATATTTAAAACATACTTAGTAATTTTCAGAGTTGAGATTTTTCATCACGATATTCATGCAATCAAATATTTAATCAAATTAAATAAATAAAGCATGCATCAAAACAAATTAAACAAATTGGCACGTTATATCCAATTGTCATGGTTTAATTTCTCATTTTGACTACGTGATATCATAATCACCGTTCGTCTTCAAGCTTTGTCGTCCGTCTCGATTAAGCTCCCACTCGACTGCAACAAAATTTCACCAACTTTATCTCCGGGCCTTAAAATCTCTGTTCTTCGTCTTCGATATCGGTTACAATTTATTTATAAAATAAATAAATAAACCTATCGTCTAGGCTAGTCTATTACATAAAAACATCCTAGTCTACCCGTGGATTTTCTCACGGGAAAAACGATCCGAACGAATCGGATTTTAAAACCGCATCATCATACATGCATGCATAAAAAATATTAAATACCATGACAATTGGATACCTGCAAAAAAGATCTAGTAATTCTACTATCCAATTTTCAAATTTAATATGAAAACACTTAAATTAAAATTTAACGTAAGAGCCCAAAACCTGGCTCTGATACCAGTTGTTGGGGAATTAAACGCGGATCTATTCGGGATTTACGCTAAATTCAAATTTAAGCCTACAATTAATATCATGATTTAAACATAATTAAATCAAATAATTGTATACCCAACAACAGGCTTTGCATGCAAAACATATGAACATATAATATCACATAAAGCCCTAAACATGCGGAACTAAGGGATTTAGTGAATTATACCTCTTGGAGAAAAGGCAGTTTTTGAGACAAAAGGTGTTATTTGGTTGAGCTGCTTTCGCAAGGCTGTTGAGATCAAAGGCATCCTTTGAGATCCTCTATAGCCGAAGTATCAACAATGAACTTGAAGGCGTCCTTCTTGAGACCCTCAACTTGATAAACCCAAAAGTCTTCTCAAGTATTCCCTTGTCCTTATTCTTGCACCCGGTGGGAGGCCACACGAATAATCACAACACAAGGAAGAAAATATTTTGTTGCCCCAATAACTGTAATTCTCGAAAATTACAAGAAAATAATGTGTGTGTTGAAGTCTTGTATCATCTCATATTTATAGTGAGAATACAAGATCTTGAATATCTTGAATATTTAATATTTCAAATCTTGATTATCATGAATATCAAATATTCTAATCTTGATAATCTTGAATATCAAATATTCAATTCTTGACATTCTTAATCCAAGAATTTTTGAAAAAAATATAGTTCATATATTAATCCAATGAGATCTTGATTTTATTAGATATTCTTGTATCCAAGATACATATCTATTTTCCATAAAATCTCTCATGAAATTGATATATCATATTTTTTGAAAAAAAAAACAACACTTAATGGGCCCAAAATATTTCTTTTATTTTAATCACCTTGTCAATTGTTGGACATTTAATTGGGCTACTTGAGGGGCCTTTAGGAGAATTAAGATTGGACCTCCTAATGGGCCTTGAATTCTAACATTGAGCCCAATGTCATTCAACCCATTAATATTAATCTCACTCCACTATAGGATTAATGTTGCACTATCCATCTAAACTCATATTACAATCATATGGCTCACGGTCATTATTTCCCGTGTTTAAGATTCTCTTGTCCGTTAATTAATCAAGCCACTGAACGCTTTAATTAATTTAACATCTTATCCTTGGAGTAAGGACAGCTCTTCTTTATCATCATACCAGAAATAAATTCCACTTGCAAGATTTAGTATGACGAACGTTTAGAGCCCACCAAGGGGACTAATCATGCATGACTCTCCAAGCACACGTTCCTCTGTATTAAATCTTAGCAACTATCATGTTCTCAATGGCGTCACCCAAGATGCAAAGTATTGAGTCTTATTGACTCTCTACCCATAACAAATTAAAGTGCCACGCACGGATCACACACAGTCCTATTTAAGGGACAGAGGTTTAGAAATAAACCACCACTGAGGTCTAATTCTTCATCCCATAAATCAGTACGGACGAATTACCTCTATGTAGGTCCTCTTCAATGCAACATCATGTACTAGTGCAATCCCTTGGTCAAGATAAGTCAATCTGGGATCTACACATCAACCGTTTACCAATGGGGTGTTCAAATCCCATCTAGGTTGTGAATTTAGTACTTGTTACAAGAAACTGATAATGTGATCTTGCTGTGAGTTATCCGGGGATCACCACATTTATCTATAGTGTAACTTGTACTATTATATGAACGGTTTGCAATAAATACATAACATTCATATTTATCTAAAGCATAGTGATAAAAGATTTATTTCAGATAAAGCTCAAAGATTCAGTTTAGTTATACAAAGTAAAAGTATACTTTCTAGTATAACCCTAACAGACTATATGGCTGATTTCTCTACTGAAAAGATAGATCTTATCTTAACTCCTAGCAAGAGGAAGTCTTCTACTGAAGACTCTACAGCTGTAGAGTTAGTGCCTTCTAAAGCTCAGAAAATTGTCAAAGGAAAGATAGTGATACAATTCCCAAAATGACACCAAAAGAAGTTGTGTCTAAGCTACAAGATTTGGAAGATTCCTTTAAGGGTATTGAATCTGAAATTCTGAAGCAAGTGAAAAGGGTGCCTGATACTATAATATCTCAGAAAGTAAGGAAAGACATGGAAGATTTGGTAAAGAAAGTTGAAGAAAGGGGCTTAGAGGAAAAGATAGTACTTGAAAAGAATTTCAAAGCTGTTGTAGACAGCTTACTGAAGCAGAATGAATTGGTCAGACAGGACATCATTCAGAAAACAAGAGAGATTACAACTCTACAGTCAGACATTAATCTCATGAAGGATGATTCATTCAATCTAAAGCTTGAAGTTCAAGGAATGAAGAATGAGATGACAAGAATGATTTCCAGCAATGAAGGCTTGAAGACAGATTTAATGAGCAAACTTTCTACCATTTTGTCACATATTGATGTTGGCAAAAAGGGGGAAAGTGGAATTGAAAAAGAGATCAAAGAAGGTGACAAGGTGACTGACAGTATTTTGGAGAATGTTAAAGGTATTGGAAAATCCTTGGCTAAGGAATTTGAAGCTGCAAAGTCAAAGGATTTGTCCTTGAGACTGGGTGAACAGCCAGAACAGTTGAAGGAAAGTTCACAGCCATAACAGATGAAAGGAAGCTCTCAAGTAAGAAAGATTATACAGCTCCCCAAATCTACAGCTGGGAAGCAATCTACTGCAAAGTCTCATCACTCCCAAGCTCAAAAACCTGCTGGTTACTGGGAAAAGACTGTGAAGGAATCTCAAGATAGAAAGAAAGAGAATGAAGAAAGAGAAAAGGAAGAAAGAGAGAAAAAGAAAATGAAAGATTCTGAGGAATCTACAGCCGTTGTGAATGTTCAACCTGTGAACATCCAACCCATAAGCATGATAGCCCCTGAAGAGAAGAATGAAGAGATGGAGAAGGAGAAAGCAATGAAATCTGAATTTGATATTTTATGGGAAGAGTTTCTGAGTATTTGTAATAAACACACTGTGATCAAGAGGATCAAATACAAGAAAGACAGATTTCAGAAATTCAAAGCTCTGAAGGCAGATGGAACTCTGTACAAAGGAGATAATGCTCATCTCCTTAGTGGAAAGAAGAAGAGAGCTCCACTTCCTAAGAAAGTGTTTAAATCCAAGAAGGAGGAAGAAGATTTTGCTGAATATGAATTTCAAATGTTGATGAAGTATATAGAGGAAGATGAAAAGAACATGAAGCTAACTGAACAAGGTATTCTGAAACCAATTGGAGACTCTACTGATGAAGAAGAAGAAGAAGAAGAGAAGGATCCAAAGCACAGAAGGAGATGAAGACAATGTTTATAGATTAGACACTAAAACTTTTTAGTTTTTAGTCTAATTGTATTTTGTAAGCTGTTTTCTAAACTCTATTTATTTTATGCAGCTTTTCATTCTGTTGGTTTATTTTGTTCTGTTCTTGTTATTTTATTGTTCTGTATGGCAATTTCTTATTGCTATTGTTGTTTGTTGTTTGTTGTTTGTTTTGATGATGTGTTTTGCCAACATCAAAATAGGGGGAAATTGTTGAGTACCTTGGCCTAGATTTTTATGTGTGCAAAACATATGTTTAATATGATAAATTTTATCTAACACTTGTTCTAAGGTGAAGTCTGCAGCTGTATACTTGATCAGTCTACAGCCAGACATGACCTTACAGCTATAATGCTTCTCTACAGCCAATTTTGTATTTTTAGGACTCTGCAGCTGCAAGGTTGAAGACCCTACAGTTGAGAAGACCGTTTGAAAAGAGAGAGTACAAGTCAGAGATTAATTGAAGATTATGAAGACCCTGCAAGGTTGTCTAAGTCACTCATCTGTTAAGTTTGTTTAAATTGGTATTTCATTAACACTCACTTATTTTCCGCTGCACATTAGAGTATTCTCAATACACTTTTAAGTGTGAGAATCCTTCTGATTTTCTATCTACAAGTTGTCTTTTTATTTGCAAGTTTTAAACTTTGCAGCTGTAGACTTCTATAGTCCACATTTGTAACCTTTGTGGTCCAGTTTTTAAAACCTCTTGTAGATTTATTATTTTTGAACTTTTAGAGGCTACTGTAAGGTTCTAGAATCCCCTCTTTTGAAAAGTTTGAAAATTTGAGTTTGACTCAAGGTCTATTCACCCACTCCCCCTCTCTAGACCTTGACCACTTAAGGGACCAACAACTAATTTGGCAGTCTTTAGGCGGTGGTGAACACGCTAACGAATGCCAGCTTTAAAAAAAAAGTCAGATTTGTAATTTTTTTTTTATCGGTAAATGTTAGTGGTTAGTAGTTAGAAGTTAGTTCACCAAGTCTCCATACACTCATATATCTCCAAGTCAATCTTATATCTCCCTCCTATTCGTTCCCAAAGGGAATCGAACCCGGGTCACTCACTCAAGTCAGATTTGGAATTTGACAATGATTTTTGGTTCTGGTTCTTGCAAAGCATAGATTTTAGGTGAGATTTTTGGGTTTCTATTTTGAGCGAAGAAGAAATTTTTTTAAGAAACTGATTTTGGTTTCAAGTTCAACAGAAAACAAATTGCGAACAACAATCTTTCATATAACTGGGAACAAAAACTTGAAACTATTTTGTGACATGGTTTCAGTTACAAGATTTATGTTCTAATTTTGGAGGGTGGTGCACAAATTCTGCATAGTTATGAGAATAAAGTATGAAATTTTATGGTATGTACTCATCATTTAACTAGTGTACTCCAAACACTTATGGATGCACATAACCTGAGCCATATTAAAATTCAGAAAATAAATAATACATATTAAAAAATGCATCTATTGAACTGTCATCGGCCTACTTCTTAAACGGGCTCGTAACGTTGACAAGCCCAACGCCCTTCTCGAAAACAATTTGCCGACTTTATTGAAAAAGAGCTATAGTAAGCTATCCATATTTTCCTTCAAAAAAAAAAAAGGCTATCCATATTTAAAAAAAAAAAAAAAAAAAAGTTATTTATATTTTTGAATAAATAATTTTTAAGTAAAGCCATTTACTATCAATTAAAACATCCAACACCATAGCATATACATGCTCCCTAAATATCTAAACTATATATATGAATATATATATAATCATGAAATTATATTAAAATTAGAAAATGTATTCAAGTATATATGTACATCTATATATTGAGTGAATGATAAATCAAAACTTTAAATGGAACAATTTCATACACTTTTTTCGCACATAATTAGAAATTAACAGCAGTCCGATGGAAAGAAACCAACTAATGAGGAAGTTTGAGGATGTTGATTTCAGAACGTAGAACAATCAAAATTCATAAGGTTAAAATTTGACCAACACAAATCAATCTTCTAAAATAGCCTCAAGTTTTGAAATATAGGGTCCAACCCCAAAATTATACTAATATAAAGAGAATTTGAATTTCATTTGCTAATATAAAGTGAATTTGAATTTCATTTGCTTTCAATTTTTTCAGGAATATATAAAATACCCGCAAAGGTAAAACGTGACACCAACTTTGCTAATCGTTATTTTGTTAAGATTAGAAAATTTATTTGGCTTTCTTTCCTAAATAATTGTATGTAACACTTGAAAGTAGTATAATTAATTTTAATAAAATTAAAATCGACCATTTTAATTAATTTCTACATTTCTATTTAATATCCACAATAATTTCACCAAAGCATATATAATAGATACAAAACTCAAGTTAATCACGCTGTATGTCTCTTGTCAAATGAGAATTCTTTTGTGGACCTACTAATTAGTGATCTCATGCTGCCCCTCCGACGGGTACGGCAGCGGCACCACCTGAGAGGAGTTGGGCACGTGGCAGAGCTCCTCCGCGTACTCCAAGTCACCCAGCTCGATCTGGCGGTGGAAACTGTCTCCATGGCCGTGGAGTCGGGAGGGGGAGGGGGAGGGGGGAGTCACCGCCGTCCCATTGGTCGACGTCGTAGTTGGACCTCCGTGGAGACGCTTGAAGGCTGTCAATTTCGGAACGGTGATATCGGAGCAGATGGATCGGAGAGGCACCGCGCGACGGCGTGACCGGGCGGCTCGGCGTCGCCGGAGATGAATGCTTGCTTTCTTTGATGTTTTTCTTCGCCGTTTGGTGCCAGCTTTTGAGGGCCGTTGCCATTTTTTCGTTGAATATCGTTGGTTTCATTGTTGATCCCATCTTTGTCACATTTTGTAAATATATTACTCCCTCCGTCCCAGAGGTGTTTTCACCTTTGGGATGACACAATTTTTAAGAAAAGTAGATTGTTGTGTAAAATTATATTATTAAAATAATGAGATTAGTTGGATTGTGAGAATAAAATTAAAATAATAGTTTTCATTTATAGGGTGTGAAAACAATTGTGGGACGGACGGAAAAGAAAAGTGTGAAAATAATTATGGGACGGAGGGAGTAATGTACAATCTCATGTAATATGATATAAGTGTAATTCAGAAAATATAAAAATTGAGAATTAATTAGATTTAGTGTAATAATGTGAATTTCAAGACAACTAAGTCTCTTGTGTGTTATGTGTATCCTATAATTCACATATAAATTTTTTTATAAATCAATTGTTCCAATAGAAAATACATTTATTTTTTATTAAAAGTGCGGTCAATTTCTCTTGTAGATGTGAACCAGCAAGTTCAATCCCTCTACAAAGTAGTGCAACATTGGAATGGTATAAAGAAAAAGGAGAGAGTTGAGAGCGATGTATGGTGATAATTAATTATTGGGCATAATTATACCAAAGTTTCTATACTGAGTTATATTTCTAAGGGAATTGGCTTGTTTTATAATGAGATTTTTTTTGTTTAGCGGGAAAAAAATTCCTTTTTTATTTTTAAAAGATATTAATATATAATGATAATAGTAACGAATAATTGGTGCATGTTAATTATCTCACACAACAAAAAACGCGTGTTTTAACGATCGAAAATTAGCGACCACCTATGAATCGGTCGTTAATTATAATATTAGCGACTGCTTTAGGCGGTCACAAATTTTTTTATTAAATAAAGGTGATTAGCGACCGAAAATTAGCGACGGCTTATGAATCGGTCTCTAATTATAATATTAGCGACCACTTTTAACTAATTAGCGACCGCTTTCAGGCGGTCGCAATTTTTTTTATTAAATTAAGGTGATTAGTGACCACCTTAAGCGGTTGCTAAATTTTTACCCCAATTAATTAATGATTTTTTAAAATATAGTTTAGCGACCGACTTTGGCGGTCTTAAATTTTTTTATCCCAATTAATTATTTTTAAAAATATAGTTTAGCGACCGTTTTAGGCGGTCTCTAAATTTAAAGTAAAGGCGGTTGCTAAAATTTAAAAGTATAGTTTAGCGACCTCCAAATTTTTTTACCTCAATTAATTATTATTTAAAATATAGATTAGCGATCGCGTTTATGCGGTCTCTAAATTAAAGTAACTTAGCGACCGCCTTATGTGGTCTCTAAATTTAAAGTATAATTTAGCGACCGCCTAAGGCGGTTACTAATTTTTTTACCCATTTTTTTTTCTTATTGAATATTTTATTATGTTCTAATTTTACTAACAAATAACAATATTTTAGAGGTGTAAAATATTAAATTTATAAAATAAAAAAAAATTGTTGATATACATATATATAAACAAATTAGAACAAAAAAAGAATTAATTTGATGAATTTTTTAAAAAAATGTGGCTCAATTTGGAGTATATATACAACTAAATGCATAAATACTAACAAATAAGTGGTGTAAAATATTAAATTTATAAAATTAAAAAAAGTTGTTGAAATGTGTATATATATATATGTGTGTGTGTGTGTGTGTGTAAACAAATTAGAATAAAAAAAGAATTAATTTGGTGAATTTAAAAAAAAACGGGACTCAATTTGGAGTTATATACAATTAAATGCATAAAAAAACTTACAAATAAATTTTTTTAGTAGTGTAAAATATTAAATTTATAAAAAAAAAAGTTGTTGAAACAAACATATATATAAATAAATTAGAAATAAAAAGGAATTAATTTGATGAATTTAAAAAAAAACTTTACTCAATTTGGAGTTATATATAATTAGTTGCATAAAAATAAACAATAACGAGAAGTCCCCGAGTGGAACACGCGACCTCTGGGTGAATCTCTCCGGGCGCACTTAATAGACTCATATACACAATGAGCCACCAAAATTAAACTATTAGGTCATTGGCCAAGTGGTTCGAGCCCCGCCGAGCCCTAGGAAGGGCCTGGTTTCGAACCAGTTTGGCCAATTTTTTTTTTAAGTAAAAATTGAGCGATCGTCATTGGCGGTCGTTAAATCAAAAAAGGCGGTCGCTAAATTAAAAATTTCAATCATTTTCTGCGGTCGCTAAATTAAAAATTGCGACCGTTTACGGCGGTCGTTAAATCTCGCTAAATTTAGCGACCACGGTTTAGCGACCGACTTAAAATGGTCGCTAATTCAATCGCTAAAACACGTGTTTTTTTGTAGTGTTTTAAGTACCTGAGTGACAAGGGCATAAATAGAGATGTTAAACGGGTCGCGGGCTGGCGGGCTGGCCCGTTTAGCCCTGTAAACTACAGGGTTAGGTCCGAGCATATGGTGGCCCGTATAAAACTGAGTTTTTTTTGCCCGGACCGGTTAGCCCGTGGGCTAAACGGGCTAGCCCGCCGGTTTTCCGGGCTGCCCCGGTAGCCCGGTTTTTTTTTTTAATTAAATTAATTTTAAATATATTATGTATATTGGGCCTGGGGGCCTGGGCAATATATTATGTATTGGGCCTGCGCCTAGCTACCTGGACTGGAGAAAGCCTAACTTAAGTAATTTAAGTAGTTTATCTAACATTCTAATTAACTTAAGTAATTTAAGTAGTTTATCAATTAAATAGAAATCAATTATTTCCATTCCATTATTAAATAGAAATTAATTATTTCCATATCATTAGTTGTATTTTATATTAAATTTTAAAATTTTAATTTTTTTTATTCCGAGCCCGTTAGTGACCCATTTAGCCCGCGGACCGCTAGAGTTAGGGTTAGGTCCGAGCATATGGCGGCCCGTTAAAGATGAACCGCTAAGGTCCGGGACCGTTTAGGCCCGCAGCCCTGTAGGGTTAGGGTCAGCCCGTTTAACATCTCTAGGCATAAAGTGGGAGAGTGGCATAGCTGCAAAGTATTTGTATGAGAACCCTGGTGAAAAAAAAAATAGAAATAACAAATTTGTCAATATATAAATGAATTTATTAATTACATTAAAAAAAAGACTACGTTCAATTATATATATATATATTCTAAAAGAAAAAAGGAAAAGTTAAAGTTAAAGTTGAGAACAAACCCCATTGAGATTCTGATGATGATATCCTCCAAATTTTCATTAAAGCAAGACTTGAACCCAAATTCATACTGTTCACAAACAAAAAGTGAAATTTTATCACAGTTGACTTCATTATTAATCATCATTTATATCAAAATTTGCAAAATATGCATAGCTATAGCAATTAAATATCAAGTAGGATACTCTATTTTAGGCGAGTTAATTATAAGGGAGACAATTCAAAATGCAAGTTGATATATATTTATTGATATCATTATACACATTTATCCATATCATAAATTATGATAACATCAATAAATGCAAGTTGATATTAATAAATAAACATAAAAATATTAATTTTATACGATGAGCAAGTTCCACATAAAAATTTGTCATATATTTTAATATATCTATTTATTACTGATCATTTTTATTTTTTAAACTAACTATACATACTTCTAAACACATTTAATTAGTTAAATATTAAAGTAAACATACCCAACTCCAGGCGAAGAAGGCCGACTGAAATGCATTCTGCAGTATTGAAAATTAACAAAATTAAATTAAACAAGCTTTTTTATGAGATAGAGAAGAGAAAAACTCAGATTCCTCCATTCAACTTTTTGTGTTCCATATCACATATCACATACTTTCAATTTTACAGATCGATGAATATTATTTTTTAGATGTACATGTGCATAAACTTCCTTAAAACTATCAATGTTTATTCTAAAAAAGTTATATTATAAAACTATCAATGTTTATTCTAAAAAAGTCATATTAATTTTAAATTAGGATTTAGTCAACAAATTTTCTAGATAATTTTTTATTTATAAATTATATTGTTAACGAAATTACACACAATTCAGAATCTAACAAGCTCAATAATCAATATATATCATTAAAATTTGGATATTATAATTAAATCAATTATTTTCTAATGGCATAATGTAGTAAAAGGTCATCTAAAGTATTAAATTTTGTTTCTAAAGACTTCTAAGTTATTTAATAAAAAAACTTCTAAGTTATTTAATAAATTATTTTTTATTTTAAAATCCTTATATAATCCTTGTCTCATAAGACTTCTGGCTATGAAAACCCACGCTGAGTCCATTTCATATTTTATCTTTAAAATATGATGAATTTCAATATTATTATGTTCATTATATATAAAATTATATTTTAATAAAATATTCGTCTATAATGATTTGTAAAATTATTATAGCATTCTTATGATATGTATAGAGAATATACAAAATTTTTAAATTTGTGCCTTGAATAGATAAAATTTTTGTTTCCGCACCTGGTCCAACCCCAAAATAATAGAAGTAATATAAAGAGAATTATTTGAATTTCATTTGCTAATATAAAGTGAATTTGAATTTCATTTGCATTCTATTTTTCAAGAATATATAAAATATAAGTTCTTTTTTATACACAGGTAAGGTAAAACATGACACCAACTTTACTAGTACAGTAGATATTTATTTGGCTTCTTTTATATAGTGTATGTAACACTTGAAAGTAGTACTCCCTCCGTTCCAACTCTTTCTTCACACCTTAAAAAGAAAATAATTTATACTTACAAAAGTCAATAAAATATATTTTTATATTTTATTATTTAACTTCACATTCACATACTCAACCTTTTCTTAATATGTGTACCCTGGTCTTTGTGAAAAAAGACCAGGGACGGAGGGAGTATAATTTAAAAAAAAAAAAAGACCATTTTAATTAATTTCTACATTTCTATTTAATTCCCACAATAATTTCGCCAAAGAATATATAATAGATACAAAATTCAAGTTAATCACGTTGTATGTCTTTTGTCAAATGAGAATTCTTTTGTGGACCCACTGATAGTGATCTCATGTTGCCCCTCCGACGGGTACGGCAGCGGTGCCACCTGAGAGGAGCTTGGCACGTGGCGGAGCTCCTCCGTGTACTCCAAGTCACCCAGCTCAATCTGACGGTGGAAACTGTCTCCTTGGCCGTGTAGTCGGGAGGGGGACGACGAGTTGCCACCGTCCCATTGATTAACGTCGTGGTTGGACCTCTGTGGAGACGCTTGAAGGCTGTCAATTTCGGAGCGGTGATATCGTAGCAGATGGACCGGAGAGGCGCCGCGCGACGGCGTGACCGGGCGGCTCGGCGTCGCCGGAGCTGAATGCTTGCTTTCTTTGATGTTTTTCTTCGCCGTCTGATGCCAGCTTTTGAGGGCGGTGGCCACTTTTTCGTTGAATATAGTTGGTTTCATGGTTGATCCCATCTGTGTCACATTTCGTAAAAATATTAATGTTTAATCTCATGTAATATGATATAAGTGTAATTCAAAAAAAAAAAAAAAAGAGAATTAATTAGATTTAGTGTAATAATGTGAATTTGTATGTAAGATCTCTTGTGTGTTATGTGTATAGTATAATTCACATTTTTTTTTAATAAATCAATTGTTCCAATAGAAAAATACATTTATTTTTATTAAAAGTGCAGTCATTTTCTCTTGTAGATATTTTAAGTAAATATTGTTAAATATATATATATATATATATATATATATATAAAATATGTGTGCGTGAATCAGCAAGTTCAATCCCTCTACAAAGTAGTGCATTATTGAAATAGTATAAAGAAAAAGGAGAGAGTTGAGAGCGATGTACGTCGATAATTAAAATATTATATAAACAAATTTCATGATATAAACCATCTTATGATACAAGGTTTATATTTATGAATTTATTTTTTTATCTTGTTAAAAAATGGTTCTTGATATGAACCACTTTCATACAATACCTACTCATTAATTATTGGGCATAATTATACCAAAGTTTCTATACTGAGTTATATTTGGCTTGTTTTATAATGAGAATTTTTTTTGTTTAGCAGGAAAAAAAATTCCTTTTTATATTTTAAAGATATTAATATATAATGACAATAGTAACGAATATTGATGCATGTTAATTATCTCATAAGTACCTGAGTGACAAGGGCATAAAGTGGGAGAGTGACATAGCTGCAAAGTATTTGTATGAGAACCCTAGTGAAAAAAAAAATAGAAATAACAAATTTGTCAATATATAAATGAATTTATTAATTTCATTAAAAAAAAGACTATGTTCAATTATATATATATTCTAAAAGAAAAAAGGAAAAGTTAAAGTTAAAGTTGAGAACAAACCCCATTGAGATTCTGATGATGATATCCTCCAATTTTTCATGAAAGCAAGACTTGAACCCAAATTCATACTGTTCACAAACAAAAAGTGAAATTTTATCTCAGTTGACTTCATAATTAATCATCATTTATATCAAAAACTTGCAAAATATGCGTAGCTATAGCAATTAAATATCAAGTAGGATACTCTATTTTAGGGGAGTTAATTATAATATGAAATTGAGATAGTTATATGCATTTATTGATATCATAAATTTTGATAACATCATAAATGCAAGTTGATATTAATAAATAAATATAAAAATATTAATTTTATTCGATGAGCAAGTTCCCCATAAAATTTATCATATATTATAATATATCTATTTTCATTTTTATGTTTTAAAATAACTATACATATATACTTCTAAACACATTTAATTAGTTAATATTAAAGAGAACATACCCAACTCCAGGCGAAGAAGGCCAACTGAAATGCATTCTGCAGTATTGAAAATTAACAAAATTAAATTAAACAAGCTTTCTTATGAGATAGAGAAGAGAAAAACTCAGATTCCTCCATTCAACTTTTTGTGTTCCATAACATATCACATACTACATATACTTTCACTTTTACAGATGGATGAATATTGTTTTTTAGATGTACATGTGCATCTAAACTTCCTTAAAACTATCAATATTTATTCTAAAAAAGTTATATTATAAACTATTTTTTATTTTAAAAGAACTTTTGAAGTATTAATTTTTATTTTATCACAATATACTTTTTAAATGTCTTTTAAAATAAATATTGATAGTGTATATGCTTAGTTTATTTTGATTGATAGAATCGATATGAATTTGTTTTAACATCTTCTCCAAATTACACAATGCAAGTCAGAATTTATCACAAATTGATGTCGATTGCCAATCGTAAAATTACAAAATAGTTTATAAAATTGACATAAATTACAAATAGATTTCTGTACAGAAAAAAATATATTCCTGTGTCGAAAAAAATTATATTTCTATACAGAAATTGTGAACCAATTTGTAAATATAACTATTTTTTTAACCAATATGTAAGTCACCCAAAAATTTTTAAATTAACTATTTAATTACTTTTAATTCAACAAAACAAACTAGCTACATTTATTCTTTAATATTTTTAAAGGAGATATTTTGAAAATAAATATTTATAATTTAAGAATCTTTACCTGAAAAAGCACAAAATTGATGAGGAAGAGGACAAGGCGAGGACGATTAAACCAGAAAAGATCATCTCCAGGCTGAACCAAAGGCACTCCCTGCACTACTTCCCCTCTCTCTTGAAATCTCAGACCCATTTTTGTAATTATAACCTGTAGCTTGGTCCCTACCAGTAATATTATCTGTCCAATTTTTACACAATTCAAGGCACGTAATTATCTCAATTTAATTAAATATTTATATGTATATATATATATATAATTAAAAAGTCAAATTATGCATGTGCATCTACAAATTGACCACTTACAGCTAATGGAATGAATGGAAGCCAAAGATAGGAATACCAGCCTGTCAAAAACAAAACAAAACAAAACAAAACAAGTTTATGTATTAGTTAATTAAATTATTTATTCCTGTCCACACACAACATAAAATAGTTTAGAATAAGTCTCACGTCCACAATTATTTTACTGTAAAATGCAAATCATATATATTGATTGTTTTATTATACAATTATATAAAATTATTAATATTTTTAAAATATATATAAAATACAAATAAGTTTTGACGTACGCTAATAGTTTTTGTAAACTTTCTATTAACTATCTTATTAGTTTGATAACATAGTTAATTGTTTCAATAAATTTATAACATTGGAATACATGACTTCCTATCAATTCCTGCAACATTGCAACGTGAAAAAGGACATGAGTTTAATTTTTTTATTGTAAATTGCATTTCATTATAATATGGGGTTTGTTGTGCACTATATGTCAGGCTAATTAAATGATATTATTTTGCAATTGAATGAAATTAAATAATTAGATTAGATATTCTTGCAAGCGTTTCTGACATAAGTCTAATTATTACACTCACCATGAGTATTGAAGAGTAGGAACAACACAGCAAACATCCAGATTGGTGGACTGAAAAAAAAAAACCAAAGAAATAAGCTACTCAATTTTTAAAAAATCATCAAGATATGTATTTTTTTATATGATTTATGGGGTTATATTAAATTGAAACGATAAATAATTTTTATAAGTCGAATAATATTGTGTATGAAGATGAGGCGCCACCTAATTCCGACCACCACTTTGAAGTCTTGGTCGAGTGATCTTTTGATATACTTCTGGAAATTGAATTTTGCATGTGTTTGGGGTCCAAGATGTGCCTGATCAGATTATTCGACAAGTCAAAACAACCAACATTTCAAAAATTAAATTAAATCATATTAATTTATACAAACTATTAACAACTTTTTTATATATATTTAAGTAATACAATATTAAATCCAAATGTCGAGAAATTATATGCACTCTCTCCTATGAAATCATTTCCCTGTATAGTATGAAGCTTATATTAATTTATTAAGTAATACGTACTATGGAAAATTATAAAATAATTCACAAAATTAACATTAATTATAAATTAATTCTGTGCAAAACAAAATAGAAGTATGTTTTTATAAGAAAAAAATATATTCCTGTGCAAATATTATGAACTAATTTATAAATATAATCATTTTTTTGAATCAATATGCAAATACCCCTAATACTACTATATACGTACTCTGATAAATTAATAGTACCATCATTTTTACACGCACAAAATACACTTAAATCGTATGTGGTATTAGTCTATAAATGCAATAATTTGATTATTGAATGATAGTTTCACAAGATATATATATATATATATATATATATATATATATATATATATATATATTGCTCGAGAAATATAAGAAAAAAAAACTATATTTAATTTACCATAATAAAACCATGGCGGAGAGTCAAATAATCAACTTTGGGAACAGATCTCACGAATTGCCTAAAGAAACATACCTGAAATAAGGGGAAAGGAAAATGTTGAATATGAGCATATAATTATTTTAATTATTTATTATTTTGAAAGCGTTGAATATGAGTATATATATTGATCACGGTAACAATATTGAATAAATAGACCACGTGGAAAAGAGAAGGGTGTGATTGTCTAATAAAATATGATGCAATTTGTTTGATTTCTTATTGATTAAGACACTAATGATAAAGTAGGTCTTGTCGATCAAATCCAATGAAAGAGTCAATATTTGACAATTTTTAAAAAGTTAATTAACAAAGATGAAAGGTCGTTCAAGTCGTTAGCAAAAACTGCGTTTGATTTTATTCAACATTTTATAGCATTCCAATTTAGGATATATATATATATATATATATAACCTTCCACAAAAATGTGGGCTATATATACACACTAGCTAATCAAATTGATAACTTTGTTTGTACATATATAAATTAGGTTATTTATGCGAATGAACAAATTAAATATGTATGTGATAATTTAATTTTAAATAGTATTAATTATTTCTCTATAGTATATATTTAATATTAATATTATATAATAAAAGTAATTAATCATCTTGAAATTGTAGAAATACTATATATAAGGAATACTTCATCGGTCTCCCAAATTTATTCACATTTGTGTGGGTACGGATTTTTAAGGAAATGCGATAAAGTAGATAAAATAAGAATATTGTGGAATAATTATGGGGTCCAATAAAAATAAAGTGATTATTTGTAAATGTGATAATAAAATAAATTTTTTTTTTAAATGAGAATAAATTTGGGGGACGAACGAAAATGATAAGTGGGAATAAATTCGGGGAACGGAGAGAGTAAATAACTTACAATCCAAAGTAGAATAGGAGTTTTGCTCCAAGAACTCATGTGCCTCCTCCCAAATGATGTCTCTCTAGCAAATCTAAATCTATCCGGGTCTGCCAATATAAAACGTTTGTTAAATTTAATTCGGCAATAACTTAATATTTTACACGATTGATTTTGTATATCATAAATTTGAGTATGTATAAAATAAGTAATAATTTTTACATATAATATATTTCGACGAGTGTGATGTAAATATAATAATGCAGATTGTTTGATTTAAAATAGATACATACCATGTGAAAATTGGTATTCGTCTGTTCTTGTTTCTATTTCCCATGCTTTCCATCTCCTCATCTAAAATTAATTGAATGAATAACGCATCATAAAACTTTGCAGTTATAATTATACCACAAATAATCATATATATATGAATAGAGTATATAGGTTAATGAACCTAAATTCATTTGACTTTGGGGTGTTATTATTTAAAAATGCCTGATTTTTATAATAATGACAAACAATTTTAAACAGTGATACTTAATATGCACGATAATGATACTTTATATGCATAGTAGTGTATATGTGATTTTGATACCATAGGAAGGACATGGGTGTTACCTTAAATCTTCCCAACGTTATGGTGAGAATACAATAGAGGACATGAAAAAGAGCCAAAACAAAGATGAAAATATGCAGCTGATTTATGCCATCCGAGGACACAAGAGGTACTTTACCCTGCCAAAAAAAAAAAAGGAAAAAGAATAAATTAAAACCCCAACAATAAGGAAAAATTCCCACACGTCAATTATATATATTTCATGCATAAAATAAAGAATATCCTAATTATTTACTACTAACATTATATAATTAAATTAAATTCATGATCAAATTCATCAAAGTGTTAAAATATATAAGATTGAGAAAATATTATTCATCATGCCTTGGCTGCGCATTTGTCAGTACCACCGCCACCGGCCAATATCCGGCGAGCGCCGAGGCCAATTGCGAGAAGTCTCCGGCGTCTGTCTTCCTCAACATCGTCGTCCTCCGGTGGGTACTTCCTCTCCTCATTCTCCTTGCTGCATGGATGCCACGTGGACCCCACATCCTTCGATATACATATGTCCGAAATTGGACCCTGCCCTACCGTTAGCAGCAATGATATGAACCCTAGCAGCATCAACTCTTCAAACAACAAGAGAGAGCAACTTTATTATTTTGTATTATTCGACTCGAAATTAATCGATTTTATTTTTTATTTATTATTTGCAATTTGTACCTGATTTGATCTTCTCAAGAGATTCATAGAGAGCCCTTTTATTCTTCGACTTTAGCCACTGATAATATTTTTGAACACAAATCAAGATGTTAATTTTATTCAAGTAGTAGTGTGATAATTTCGATATATATATATATGATAATTTTATTTTTTTACCTTTCCTATTAAATGGATGATGTGCTCAATAACAATAGAAATCGCAACCAAAACAAAACACACGACGGCCACCGCCCAAGTCGGCGTTTGCTCAAGCGATCTTCCTCCGCCGCCGCCGCCCGCCATTTTGGATACCCTCCGCCGCTGTCTGCAACTCCACTTATTTATAACACTGCAATTCTAAATAATATTGTGAAAATATACATAAAATGAAATTTCCAATTTCCTTTTTGGGCCAAAGTATGCCGAAGATTTGAGGAAATAAGTGTAGACATATACGGAAAGAGAAAAGATATATATACCAACTTCTTTAGGAGATGAAAAGGGAAAATGGGGTGGGTAATGGGTTCGAGACTTTTGACTTTAGAGCCGCGTGAGGATATTGGGATTTTCTTGACTAATGAAATTATTTGATTAAACCAAATTAAATAATACTAATTAAAATTAGGGAAAAATATTTTTTTTGTCCTGTAAGTTTGCCTCTTTTTTATTTTGGTCCTACTAACTTTCAAATTTTGATTTTCGTCCTGTAACTTTATCTCCTTTTGATTTTGGTCCTATTAACTTTCAATTTTTTTATTTTCGTCCTATAACTTTACCCCTTTTTTATTTTGGTCCTATAACTTTACCTCTTTTATACATGAATGGGGTGTCACAGGACCAAAATCAAAATGAGGTAAAGTTACAGGACGAAAATCAAAATTTGAAAGTTAATAGGACCAAAATCAAAAGAAGGTAAAGTTACAGGACAAAAATAATAATTTTCCCTTAAAATTATTGACGGGAATTTGTGAAATGTTGTATCTTTTGGGGGCTGTTTGTGAAACATTATCTGTTAACCTCGACTACAGTAGGTTAATTATCCCCCACCTAAATGTGAAGTACGTTTCCTTGGAATTATATTCCGCAAGAATATTAGTATTTGACTTTTTCTTATAGTACGTACGTACATTAATTTCGCTTATTTTTTTTTATAAATATTGCATTTTATTATGTAAATTTAATTAAATTAATAAAATCATGAACTTAAATCACATCTCACATTTTAGGAATGAACTTCATCCACCTTTTCAGAGCTTTCCAACCGTCCGATGGGCTCAGAACGTGGGTCCAATAAAAACGTGACTGATTCACGTTTTCTTCATTGATTTTTGCACCCATAGATTTTTCCTCCAGTTACATTTCTCCTCGTAACATGTACAAGAGTTACAACATGTAGAAGTTATCAAATAATAATAATAATAATAATAATAATAATAATAATAATAATAATAATAATAACTTGCTATTGTGATTTTATTTTTTATTATCTAATCAAGAAAGTTATACGAAATATTTTTAAAGGGAAAAGGAAAATATTTTATATAATTTTCCTGATTATATAAATAATAAAATCATGATAGCAAGTTATTATTATTATTATTATTATTAATATTATTATTATTATTATTATTATTATATGATATATTCTATATCTTGTAATCTTGTTTGTATGTCGCTTTCTACTTCACAAATGAGAATGAGAAGAAATGCAGACTTGAGGGGAACCTCTGAGCGGAAATCAATAAAGAAAATGTGAATGTCACTTGCGTTGTTGCGGGCCCACACTCTATCTTAATTAACGAACGGTAATCCCCAAAAATTTTTAGGTGGCGTTTGGTATAATTGTAAAGGATAAAAATGATATAGAATGAAAGTCATAATTCTCATATAATTGAACTATGATTGATTCCTTATCTTTTGGAATCAAAGTCATAGTAGAGTCATTCCAAACATACATTATAACTTTGATTAACATTACTCAGCTACAGAAGTGTCCAACCAAACACCCCTTAAAGTGGCTGGAATTAACTTCTGAAATATCAGACTTGACTCTAATTTACAATTTTATTTAAAAACAATTTTTTTATAAATTTCACTACATTTACACTAACTCAAATGAAAAATGCAATATTTATAAAAAAGAAAAAGAAAAAAAAGAATGCCAATTAACTTGGGAGACACTCAAATTAAGATTTTACCCCATTGGACATATACCACCAAACTAATTTCTTGAAAGTAATTTTTTTTTATCAAAGCACCGTATATTATTTATACTATATATAAAAATTAATACTATCGTTTATGAAATTAATGCTATTATTTGTCTAACCAAAAGTATAATTATTTGTTTTATTACTCTATACATAAAAAATTAAAACTAATATTTGCTGGAGGAGTTGTCATTTAATTTTATTTTTCATTTCTTATGATGATAAGCTATGTTGCACGGGTGTGAATACATAAATGCGAGTGCGATGCGAATTTGGGGATACGAATTTTTAAAAAAATTAGGGTGCAAATCGTTAAGAATACTGTTGGTAAATTTTGATAATCAGATGTTTAATGACTGTTAATTTAATCTAAGAATCTACCAAACAATAAACAAGATTGAATGTTCTTGAGTAGTGAAAGTAGAGAGAGAGAGTGTGAGAGCTAGTGAGAGAAAATGGTTTGTATTATGAGAACTTAGAGAGAGAGATACATATGGGACCTATTTATAGGTTTGCATGTGTGAGGTGGCACCTTGTGAGCCTTCTTGGCCTCAGGTGCTGACAAGTGTCCTTGAGATTTGTTCTTACTCACTACTTATGCTATTTTTACACTGTTTTATCCTATTACATCATTACTTGCTACCTATATGACTAATGTCTGTATATCGGATCTAGGCGAACTTCTATGCGAGCTTCATTGCCTTGTGTCATTCTTGAACAGTATGATGATGTTCTTTAGCTTGGTCCTCTTGGGTTTAAGTGAGCTCTTGGGCGAGCTTCTCGGTAAGGAGGCGAGCTTCCCTACGAGCTCCTCTCTCTTGGTCCTATCCCGCCCCTCTGGCTTGGTAATAGCTCGTCCCAGCGAGCTTCTCTCATTGTTAGGCATCCAGACTAGCTTCTCTTGGTTGCCTTTGGTTAAACCTGGGAACGCACCCCTTAGGCAGGTTGGCGACCTCCTTTACCTTGGCTAATTAATCTCATGCTTAACCTCGAGTAGTTCGCCTATCAACATTTGCCCCTCAGCTCGTCCACATCATGATATTTTTAATGTGTGGGCGAGCTGACTTACCTCAGTGGGTGAGAGCTCGAGTGTTGGCGAACTACCTTTTGATTTGATGTCGAGCGTCTTGGCGAGCTATGGTATGGCGGTGGACGTGCTGACATGGTGTGAGAATCTAGGCGTCGTGCACGCCTTTTTAAGTCTTAGTTCCCGCGCCAATCATGGCAATACTTTCAAATCTTTGCATATAGGTCCCTGGGCTTTTAGAAAACTACAGCTCGCTCCTTTGCCTACAAATATGAGAAACCTCTCTCATTTCTCACTTTTACTCTTCCAAACTTTCAGAGCATTTTTCAGCGATCGATTTCCCTCACACCCGACGGATTTTTAAAGACTAAAAAGGTAGAACACTGTTCTTTCTTCTCTTCATTCTTTCTTTTGCAGATCTCTCTTTCTTCTTTTCTTCATTTTTGTCGGATTTCTGGTGACTTTTGACATCCCCGGAAAACCTTTAAATTTTCCGGCTATCTATTCGAATCTTTCGGTGATCGTGACTGTAAACTCCGGCCGCTCCAAACATAATAATTACAACCTCGCACCAATTAATTAAAAACATGTCCCACCAATCTTCGAGCCGAACAATTCGAATCGTAACCTGGGAAAATGGCTCATGACAGAGAACTTGCCGATCCCTCAAATGACTCTTATTTTGATCGAGTCGGGTTCTGGGGCGAGCTCAGTAGCTCACCCAGATGCTGGCGAGTTTTCTAGCGAGGTCCGGTCTGATTCAGTGGAAAACCTTTGAATTTTCCGGCTATCTATTCGAATCTTTCGGTGACCGTGACTGTAAACTCCGGCCGCTCCAAACATAATAATTAGAACCTCGCACCAATTAATTAAAAACATGTCCAACCAATCTTCGAGCCGAACAATTTCGAATTGTAACCTGGGAAAATGGCCCATGACAGAGAACTTGCTGATCGCTCAAATGACTCCTATTTTGATCGAGTCGGGTTCTGGGGCGAGCTCAGTAGCTCGTCCAGATGCTGGCGAGGTCCGGTCTGATTCAGGGGAGAGGGCCACTAACTCTGGAGGTGGTGAAGGATCGGGTCTTCGCGAGCTTTGGAAGGACTTCGCCTGAGCCACTGATGAGGCCATCGCTCAGGATGAGGCCGAGGTCGCCGAGACTCAGGAGGAGGTTGCCGAATCTGGCGACCAAGCGGGCGAACTCGTCCGTGAGCTTGAGGAGGAGGAGGATGATGATGAAGAGGTGGAGGTTACCCACGATTATCTTTGCTCCATCAATTTTCCATTCCCTCAACTCCTGGAACATCAAGTCCCTTCCGATATCGTACACGAGTTCGATTGGGCGGAGTATGTTGAAAGACATGCGACGACCTTTCCTTTACCCGAGCGAACTTTCCGAGATGCAACTGGTAAATCTGGGTACAAGGCTAACGAGGTTCAGAGTGTCATCAACGAATACTCCCTCGACAAACTTCGCAAGAAATATCATATCCCGCTTGATATTTTCTTGTATGCTCCGGAAGAGAATGAGCAAACTGACATGCCTCCGGCCGGATTAACTGCTATCAACATTCACACCCTGGAGGCCGGGCTCACCCTACCCTTGCACCCCATTATTGGGCAATTCTTGATGGACACCAACCTCGCCATCACGCAGCTTATACCAAATGCTTGGAGTAGTCTTTTGGCGATGTTGTCGATCTTTGGGCTAGAGGGGTACGAGAACCGGCTAACCACGGCGGAGATCAATGAGTTGTTTACCGTGACCCGGCAGGCTAAGAACGGCAATGGGTATTACTACCTGAAAGCTCACCCGGGAGAGAAGTTCTTAGGGATCCTCCCCAATAAAGTTCGCGACTGGAAGGAGCAGTTCGTCTTTATCGGTGGGGATTGGTGAGCTTCTACCAGTTATAATGGGTGAGGAGGGCGTATTTACTCTCCTGAGGAATACAGAGAAGCTAGCAGTAGGTGGCGTATTTCGGTGTGCGTGAGTTGGATTAGATTTACTAATCTAATCTTCTCTTTTGCAGGTCCGAAGCACCACAAATCGAACCGTGGTCAACCTGAAGTGTCCATTAGTTTTGACTTCGTGCTGACTGTGTGCTGTTTACGGGAGTTGAAGGATCGGGACGTCAAACACCTGTGCCAACACCATTGTCGGAGACTTGCCGATGTTTTGACCTCGCCGCACCACCTTACTGCTCAGGGACTAGAGCTCCAAGGTTTTCAACTCTACATAGTTCGCCTATTTGTCTGCGAAGCTCGCCGAATTGCTGATCTTGATTTGTTTTATTTGTGTAGGCGAAGGCGCGGTAGCTGCCCTCCCACCTATTGAAGTCCTTGAAGTTTATCACTTCCTAGCTCGGCAACTCAGATGGGGAAACCTCATCCAAACCGCATCGGGATCCCATCGGGTGCCGCCTTGTAGGCGACCAAAAAGGCAGAGCTCGCCGGGACATCTCCTTCTGCTGACAAAACTGGGGGCTCAAGCTCGCAGAAGAAAGCCCCGGCCCCTCGGCCAACTAAAGAACATGTCGCGAGGACCAGGAAGAAGTCAGGCCGAGGTGGTTCTGGTTCCGAGCGAGGTTCTCATCCTCCAACCCATCAGCCCAAAAGAGCTCTCCATCGTGGGGATGGATCGAGAGTGAGCGAGGAGGAAGCTCGCACTCAGAAGCGAACCCGGGTTGGTTTGCATGATGAAGACACCGAGCGAAGAGATCGGGGAGGTTCTGGATCGGGACACGGAGGTTCGGGGCAATCAATCATTCCCCATTCCTCTTCAACCCCTCCAACTCCTCAGAGTGCGCCACCACCTTCTCCCTACAGGATCGCCATCAACGATGATACTCTCCTCGGGCTTAACTCCGACCGATTTGGGTAAGTGGGTAGAATGAATTGAAATTAGATACTGGTTTTTTCTTCGTTTTATTCTAACTTTTCCGTGACCACAGATACGCTCCTGCCGAGTTCCCCCATCGCCCAGATGTTCTTCACAATGAGGAAAGGTCAAAAGCATTGGCGTCTGCGAGGGAGCTTCCACCCGGATCAGCTCGCCGGATCTTTACTGTGGCTCCCAAGTACCTCTCAGCCTCTGAGCTAGCCTTGATTGAGAAACAAAAATCTGCGGATCGGGCGAGGTTGGCTATGCATTACGCTTGTGCAGCTTTGACTGCAACTCAGATGGTCACTGATGACATCACTGCCGCAGACCAAGCTCGGTACGAGTCCAAATCTCTTATCGCTCGGTTAGGGGACGAGCGTAAGAAGGCTGTCGAGGAGCTCGCTGGGATGGAGGAGAAGGTGAAGGCTTCTCTGGTGGCGGAGCAAAATGCCTTGATGAAGCTGGAAAAGATTCAAGCTGATTTCAACCGTCAAAGGGTTGAACTTGAATCAGCTCGCTAAAAGCTCGCCGCCAGGGAGGAGGAGTTCGCCAAGATGAGAGATAAGGTGAATATCATCAGCAAGCAGAGTAAAGAGAACTTGGCGGAGTGCTCCAACTTGCGTGAAGAGGTCGCCACAAAGGCGCTTGAGATCGCCAAGCTCCAGGGCCGAGCCGATGCTTCAATTTCACCAGAGGCCCTGAAGCTCGCCAAGTTGGTCGCCACGGACCTTGGCTTCATTCTATGCTTTGCTGAAGTAATCCGTGCTTTCCAGTGGGCACGGATGAATAAGGAGGATGAGTGGGAAGCATTAGTGTCGGAGTTCGACGATTGTCTGGCTAAGGCCAAGATTCCGGAAGGCACTAAGCTAAACATCGGCGACCTCACCGGGTATGGGATCAATCTGGACTCCATCCAGGACCGTTATAAAATCATTCAGAGTTTCGAGGTCCTGGTCGTTGAAGCTGAGGATGAGGTGCGAACTCCCCCAACTGAAGAACAAATGCAGGAGGTTTGTGCCAACATCATGTTTGACACTAGTGTGCTGGACACTAGTGGTCTTACTGGAAATATCACTGAGATGCCCAACCTCACTCCTTCTCCTGAGGTCGCCCAGCCCGATGCTCAACTGCTCCAGAGGTCGCCCAAACGGATGCTCCGGCTTCTTAGCTTAGTTTTCCTCAGTTTTATTTTTGCTTCATTTGTTAAGTAGGAGTAGCTCGCCGGGCTTTGTATAGCTCACCCAGAAGGAGCTTTTTTTTTTGTAGTTCAAAGATAGCCAGCTGGTTGGCTTTGTAACCAGCGCAACTGTTTATACTTAGAAATTTCTAAGTATTTTTTGAATGAACGAACTTTGAACTTTTTACTTCAACTTGTCTTTTTTATATTTTACGCACCTTATATCTTTAATTAGCTCATTTTTATTTCTTTAGTACTTATTTGTTCGTCTTATTCCACTTTGGGAAGCGAATCGTTCATTTTACGTCACTTTAGACTACGAATCTATACTTTTTATTTATTTAGTACATATTCTTCGTCTTAAGCTGCTTAGGGCCGCGAATTGCTCGTCTTAAGCCACTTTAGGTAGCGAGTTGTACTCTTCTCAATTCACTTGGGCAATCGGGTTTCAAGAACCTTGCCTTAGACGTTTTAATCGTCTTTTTTGTGAATGTTTCTAACTTAGGGCAGTAGGCGCTTAGTGATCCTTTGAGAAGGACACCTTCGCAAACCTTGGGCACTTTGGCCTTTGCCTTAAGCTTTTTAGATTATAACGTTAGGGACCTTGGTCCTTGCATAGTACGAAGCTTCGAACAGTTGATAGTTTTTTGGAAGAATTCTAATTTCATATAGTAACGTAATTTACATTGGTTGCCACCAACATTTCTGATGCGAACGTTCGTCTAATCTATTACAAAATTTTGTTCCCCCTTCTTCTACTGGTAAAATTTCTTCAAATGTGTTGTGCTCCAAGTGTATGATGAGGCTTTCCCTTCTATATCATCGAGGTCATACGTCCAGTTTACCCAAGCTGCGGTGACTCGGAATGGACCTTCCCAATTTGGTCTGAATACACCAGGTGGAGTTGCTAGTTTTCTTCTTAGTACTAATTCCCCTACTTTGAACCTTCGATCTCGAACCTGGGAATTGTAGTACTTCTCTGCTCTTTGCTTGTAGGTGACATTTTTTAATTCTGATGAAGCTCTGGTTTCTTCAAGCAGGTCTTTCTCCACTGCTAAGGATTCATCATTCTCCATTTCCTCATATCCAACCACCTTCCAAGTCTTGTTCTGAACCTCCACTGGTACAACTGCTTCTATTCCAAAGGCTAAGGCAAACAGTGTTTCCCCGGTACTTGCTCGGTACGAGGTTCTGTACGACCATAGAACCTCAGGGAGTTCATCTGCCCAGCTTCATTTCTTGTCCTCGAGGCGGAACTTCAGCACATGCTTCAAAACCTTATTCACTACTTCCACCTGACCTTTTGAATGCGGATGGTACGGAGTTGAGTAGTGCTTCTTAATATTCCACGAGCTGCAGAAATCTCTCAACTTCTGACCGTCGAACTGTCTTTCGTTATCCGTCATGATTGATTGTGGGAGTCCAAATCGGCATATAAGATTTTTCCAGATAAAACTAATCATCCTCTCCTGTGTCACCGTTGTCAGTGCTTCGGCTTCAGCCCACTTAGTGTAATAATCCACTGCTACTACAGTGAACTTTACACCGCCTCTGCCAGGTGGGAATGGACCGATCAAGTCGATACCCCATTTTGCGAAAGGCCATGGGCTGAATACCGATTTAAGTTGAGTAGCAGGAAAGTGAATATTAGGTACGAATAGCTGGCACTTCTGGCACCTTCGGGCGAAGCTAATGACATCTTTTCTGAGAGTGGGCCAGTAGTACCCTTGTCTAATTGTTTTATATGCCAAAGCTTGCCCCCCTGCGTGTCTTCCGCAAATTTCTTGATGGATTTCTTCTAACACCTCGAACCCTTGCTTTTCGGACAAGCATTTGAGTAGGGGTAGAGAGAATCCACGTTTGTAAAGTTGGCCATCTACCAACATTATATCTAGCTGCTTGCTTCACTAGCCGACTAGCTTCCCACCTATCTTCTGGGACTGATCCGTACTTCAGATATTTTTGGATCGAAGTGCGCCAATCTTCGCCATCTTCCTGCCCTCCACTCGAGGTCTGATTTACTTTGTAATCAGAGGTCGAGGTGTCCTTTAGCTTGGTGACGATAGCCTGTGTCAAATCTGCTTTGTTGTTACTGGTAGCTAGTCGGGCTAGCACATCGGCTTGTGTATTCTCCAGCCTTGGGATCTGCTCGATGTAAACCTGCTTGAACATCGAGATCAGATATGCCACTATTTTCTGGTACATCATCATCTGTTGATCCTTAGCTTCGTATTCGCCTCGGACTTGGGATATTATTAGTTGGGAATCTCCGAAAATCTGAAGATTGGTTTCCCCCACAGCTAATGATAACCTAAGTCCGGCAATGAGTGCTCTGTACTCCACTTCGTTGTTTGTAGCTCTGAAGTCAAAATGGATTACTGAGGTGAAGACTTGTCTGTCTGAGCTTATTAGCACTATACCGGCTCCCGCTGCTGTGCTGGTTGATGATCCGTCTATGTAGAGGTGCCTCAGAGCTATATGCCCCCTCATCGGATCTTGTGGGAAAGTTAGCTCGATGATGAAATTGGCGAGCGCTTGTCCTGTGATCGCTGTTCGGGGTGCATAGATTATACCGTATTGGCTAACTTCTAGTGACCATTTCAACAAACGTCCAGCAGTATCCGACCGGTACAGTATTTGCCGTAGTGGGAACGTCATCAACACCTCTACTGGATGGTCGAAGAAGTAGGGTCGTAATTTTCTAACACTTATCACCAGTGCGTAGGCTAACTTCTCCGTTGGAGTGTACCGCAACTCAGCTTCGTGTAAGACTTGGCTTATGTAGTACACTGGTAGGTGTGTTTTTCCTTCTTCTCGAACCAACACCGAACTGATGGCTACCTCCGACACAGCTAGGTATAGGTATAGCTTCTCACCAGGTACCGGCTTTGACAGGATTTGAGTATTGGCCAAGTATGCTTTTATATCTTCGAAAGCTTTCTGGTACTCGCTCGTCCATTGGAAGTCATCTTTATGCCTAAGTCTGTTAGCTTTAATTACTTCAAAGAATGGATGACTCCAATCGTCGGACCTGGAGATGAACCGGTTCAAAGCCGCCAAATATCCAGTCAGCCTTTGAACGTTCGGTACTGAGTCTGGCACACTCATTTCAATGATACACTTGACCTGCATCGGGTTGACCTCAATTCCTCTCTGGCTCACTAGGTGCCCTAGGAACTTTCCCGAATGAACGCCGAAGCTGTTTTTCTTTGGATTTAATTTCATGTTGTACTGGCGTAGTATGTCGAAGGTTTGCTTTAGGTGGTCGAGATGATGCTCCTTTCACAAACTCTTGACAACTATATCATCCACGTACACCTCCATGGTATGACCTATATGTTGATCGAACATCTTCTTTACCAACCTTTGGTAGGTAGCCCCGGCGTTGATAAGTCCGAATGGCATCCTCTCCCAACAGTACATGTTCTTCTTGGTGTAGAACGTCGTGTGTTCCTGGTCATCTGGGTGCATTGCTATTTGATGATAACCTGCGAAGCATCCATGAATGTCATCATCTCGTGGCCTGCAGTGCTATCTACAAGTTGATCGATATGAGGCAGCGGAAAGTTATCTTTTGGGCACGCCTTGTTTAGGTCCGTGAAGTCGATGCACAACCTCCACGTCCCATTGGGCTTCTTGACCAGGACCAGGTTCGCGACCCACTGGGGGCATAAGACTTTCTTGATCAACTTGTTATCCAATAACTTTTTTACCTCCGTGGTTAGTGCTTCGTATTTATCTATTCAGTACTTCTTTCATTTTTGACGGACTGGTCTCCTCTTCGGGTCTATGTTGAACCGGTGGCATGTGTGCTCCAACGGAATCCCCGTCATGTCTTCGTGGGACTAGGCAAATACGTCCAGGTTGGGCATGAGGAAAATCTCCATCTCTGAGATGTACGGCTCGGGCAACTCGGAACCTATAAAAAGTTCCAAGTCCCTTTCTAGGTCCACCTGGACTGCTATTAGTTCCTCCATGGGAGTGGTATTCCTCTTCTGGTTCTTCCATCTTGGGTCTTTTAGGAACTCTCCCAGGTTCTCATTCATCGCCGGTTCATGACCTATTCGAGGTTCAAGGTCTTCGCCACCCTTATCAACTTTGGCTGGTTCATCAAATTTTCCTGCTTCTTGAGGTGTTGGATTGGACGGCCCCTCAACCTGGGATGGTTCTTCAACCTGGGGAGCTTGATCAACCTCCATTGGTACTGGTTCTTGATCTCCCGTAGGTTCTCCAGCTTGATTTTCTTCAACTCCCTCCATAGGCGCTGGCTGTGGGTCCTGCGTAGTTTCTTGCACTTGGTTGGTCTGGGTTTCTTCAACTCCTTCCATGGCTGCCGGCTGTGTGTCTTGGGCAAGTTCTTGCACTTGGTCAATTTCAGTTGTCAATTCCGGCAGGTCGCCTACCTCCATCAACTCAGTTTCGGTCGAGATAACGTCTAGGATATTTGGCTCATCCGCTGGAATTTGGACATTTTCTTCAAGTATGTGAACCTGCGTTACAGACTTCTTCACTTGGCCATTTTTAATTTGGAGCAAACACTCTCTAGCCTTTTTCTGATCGCCTTTAACAGTTCCGGCACCTTAAGGAGTTGGAAATTTTAGATAGTAGTAGTAGGTTGAACACGCCGCTTTAAATTCATGGATAAACGGGAGGCCAAGGAACCCGTTGTAGGTAGACCGTTGGTCAACAACAAGGAAATCTATGAGCCTACTCAGTGTCCTCTCTGGGTCCTCGGCCGATACAAGTTGGATGATCAATCTAATCTGGCCTACGGGACGGTTACAACTTCTCTGAACCCCACTATCCTAGCATTACTAGGTTCTATATACGACTCAAAATCACCTCACGTATCTAAGGTGGATTTAAAAAGGATGTTGGTGAATGCGCCAATGTCTACTAGGAGTCTATGAACTCGGACGTTCATGATGTTGGCGCTGATCACCAACGAGTCATTATGGGGAGTTAGAATCCCTTCCAAGTCCGCCTGAGAGAATGTCAGCTCGGCTATAGGTTGAGTGGCTGGCTTGGAGCTGGAGCTGCCTTCTTAGACCTGGTTGATGGCCCGGACCTCGACCTTTCTTTGCCTCTTGGAGATGGAGGATCTACCATCTTCGATACCTCTGGCAACTCCAGTCTGTTCTTCGAGAACCAGGAGTTCTCTGGTTGGTTCTTGATCTTGCGGAGGTGGGAGAGGTGCCCTACGCCTGTGTTGAGGACCACGTCGATCTTCGTCTTCCTCATCATCATCGGAGACCTCTCTCCTCTCAATCCTGGTTCTCTTCGTCGGTGTCTTTTTCACGAACTCGGCCAGCTTCCCATCTTCGTAGAATTTCCAGAGTTGTTTGAGGAGGTCGTGAAATTCGCTGGTGAAGTGGCTGATCGACTGATGGTAGGCACAGAATTTGTTTGGGTTCAACTTCTTGCGGTCTTGATGAATTCTCCTAAGTTCATTCAACATTGCTTTGTCCTTGACTGCAGTGAAAACGTGGTCGACGGAGACGGTAAGTACTTGGTTGAGTTTTTCCATGAACTAATCTCCGTCACCAAAAGCCTTCAAGTTCTGGGGAGCTTTGTATGTGCCCCCGGACTTCTTCCCATGCTGCTTCTTTTCATCAGAGGCACCAACCTCTTTCATCAAGGCCTTTTGCATGGCCACATACACTCCGGCTTTATATCTGAATTCAGTGTAGGTGTTCGGGCAGGCAAGATGCATCTCTTTCAATAGTTCGGTGCCTTTCTTCAATCCGAGCATCACAACAACAATTTTGGTGTCTTCGCTCAACGGCTCGCCTTCTAGTAGTATTTTGTCGAACATTTCTAAGTACTACTGGTCGAATTCATTTTTGCCTTGGTGGATGTTGGCGAGCCGGTGCTTCTGGGTCAAGTAAGACCCGTATCCTGAAAAGTGGGCCAAGAATTCCCGCGTAAGTTGGCCGAAGGACTGAATTGACCCTGGGTGAGTGAGGAGAACCAGTGATGAGCTCGGTCCCCAAGGGTCAGCGGGAAGTTCCCACATTGAGTGGCATCAGTGGCACCTACAGAAATCATGTAGTCCGCATACTTGGCGAGGTGGACATTCGGGTCGGACTCCCCCTCGTATGCGGACATCAACGGAAATTTTATTTTCTTTTGAACTGGTGCTTTCAATATGGCAGGCGCCAGTGGAGATGCAGGGAGAGTGGTGGCCTCAGGTCCACCAGTTTTGGCAGCTACTTGCATCTGTAGCTGCTCTACGTCCTTTTTCAATGTGGCCAGCTCATCATCATGAGCTACCTCCTGTGGAGGTTGTTCAAAGGTCGTACGCCTCGTGGACGCACGTCCCCGCAGTCCCTTGCTCTGGGGTAGCTGTTCTGTGACGGGCTGGAACTGGCAGCCTCCGTTTGGGCCAAGTCTGTCGGCAGCTGGCCTCCTCAAACGATCATGGGTGGACCTACGCTGACATAGATCCGATTCCTCCCTCTGGGATGAAGTAGGGGCGGATACTTTCTCAACTTCTTCCCATCTGGGCCCCAATCTTCCCCGGAGGACCTCCTTCTCCCGAGATTGGTGGGTCGCCGATACCTCCATGTAGGCTGTAGCTCGCCCATCTTGCGAACCCAACCTGTCCGTCACTTTGGCCTTCCCGGCCCGTTCTCTGTGCTGGCGAGCTCGCGTGGAGCTCACTTCCTGTTCGGCTGGGAGGTTGCTGGCATGCCCCCTAGTTTGGGTGGCTTGAGTTGGCCTAGTTGCCTGCTCCCGGGCTTCATTGGCCGGAGCTCGCCTAGATGCTTGGGCGAGGTCGCCCTGTTGTCTTTGTTGCACCTTTTGCAGAGCAGCAATTGTTCGTTGAAGCTTGTCGAGGTCGTTGGCGAGGTTCCTTAGAGGAGGGTTCGTCTTGAGCCACAGTAGCTCGCTGGGGAGCTCGCGGGATGTCGTTTATTTCGGGAGCTCGCCGCGAGGTTTCCCCATCGGTTTGATTATGGGGGGTACGCCCCTTCCATCTCCTAGTGGTAGCAGAGGTATTTTCTTTTGAGATTTCAATGTTTTGGTGAGAAGGTCGTCAAGGTCATCATTTTCCAGCAAATGTCAGTTTGTGCAAGGTCCGTTCTAGCCTTGCATGCGGGTAAATTGTCTAAAGTTTAGTTTATTTACTCATATGCATGCGTTTAGGGTCCTTTTTGGTATGTTTTCAGTCTAAAATTCTGGGTTTTAGCCGATTTTTTTGGAAATTTGTGGGTATCTTCAAATGTTCTTGTCTAACTTTGAAGAACATCTTCAAATCTTCAACCAACTCTCAGTGATTTCTCTCAAATTTTTAGGAATGGAGGTTCGGGCCCTTCTTCTAGCGCCAAATTGTTGGTAGATTTTGATAATCAGATGTTTAGTGGTTGTTAATTTAATCTAAGAATCTACCAAACAGTACACAAGATTGAATGTTCTTGAGTAGTGAAAGTAGAGAGAGAGAGTGTGAGAGCTAGTGAGAGAAAGTGGTTTGTATTATGAGAACTTAGAGAGAGAAAGATACATAGGGGACCTATTTATAGGGTTGCATGTGTGAGGTGGCACCTTGTGAGCCTTCTTGGCCTCAGATGCTGACAAGTGTCCTTGACATTTGTCCTTACTCACTACTTATGCTACCTTTACACTGTTTTATCCTACTACATCATTACTTGCTACCTATATGTAATGTCCGTATATCGGATCTAGGTGAACTTCTATGCGAGCTTCATTGTCTTGTGTCATTCTTGAGCACTATGATGATGTTCTTTAGCTTGCTCCTCTTGGGTTTAAGTGAGCTCTTGGGCGAGCTTCTCGGTAAGGAGGCGAGTTTCCTTACGAGCGCTTCTCTCTTGGTCCTATCCCGCCCATCTGGCTTGGAAATAGCTCGTCCCAGTGAGCTTCTCTCATTGTTAGGCATCCGGGTGAGCTTCTCTTGGTTGACTTTGGTCAAAGCTAGGAACACACCCCTTAGGCAGGTTGGCGACCCCCTTTACCTTGGCTAATTAATCTCATGCTTAACCTCGGGTAGTTCGCCTATCAACACATACGTCAATTTATTTATATTTTATTATATATAATATCTAAAAAAACTATATTTTTTATAAATCAATTATAAATAATTTATATTTTTAATCACCTAAAATTTAAGTATATTCAATAATCTAATATAATTATGTAAAAAACATATCAATTTGAGTTACATTAGCTCAATACATATATCATAGTAGTAAATTCAATCTAAAACGAGTGTCACACTATCAATTTAAATTATACGAAATAATAAAATTCAATTTAAATAATATATTTAATGCTTATAAATAGAATTCGTGCAGTGGATTCAAAAATCCGTTAGTTGAATTTGCAACGTGACAGATGGATTCGCCACGTGGAGAATCCGACATAAGAAATCAAGAGTTTTACCTCTTTTAAGGTGCGGGTGCGAATCCGATACTGCATTATAACATTTTTAAAAGAATTCGTGTATCATAGATGATAAGTGGATATATCTAACCCACATTTGTACCAATACTCCAATTTTCAATTACACCAAAAATAAAATAAAAAGTGTTTATAGATTTTTACGTCCCGTAACTTTGCTCTAGTTTGATTTCGATCCTTATGGAATATACATTTTGAAATTAGTCCTGTAAATTTAATTTTTTTTTTTGAATTTGGTCCTTTTACCTGCTATAGCAAGTAACCTAACAGGTAACCGATGATTTTTTTTTTAATTTCTTATTTTTTTTACTAAACACATGACATATATATACAATCATAATTAATTAATAATTAAGCAAACTATAATAAATTTACACAGGGCATTTATATACACATACATATATCATATATAGCTATGTATATATCAAGCTTTATAATTAATTAATGTTTTATAATAAAATAAATACTACACTTAATTTTTTAACAACTATATTATTATAATAATTATACTAATTATATTATTATTAAAAAAATAACAAACATATACAATCACATATACATGGACACACATGTACAAATTTATATACATCATATATAAATAAAAAAGGAAATTAAAAAGAGGATGAAGTGATGAATAATACCTGCTGCATTTGTGAGTTGAATTTTTTTTTTTTAAGAAGATGAACAGTGCATGTGTGTCTATATACATATATATGTGTGTTATTTTTTAATAATTATATACTCCCTCCGTCCCAGAGGAACTTGCAGGGTTTCCATTTCGGGAAGTTCTAAAGGAACTTGCAGACCCAAAAAAGAAAAATCTTTTATAAACTTCATCCTCACAATATCTACATATTTACACAAAATGTCATTACTTTTTCACTCTTTGGGCCCACATTACACTCAATCCAACTAATTTTTCACTTTTTACATAAATTTTACCAAATTAACCCTCAAAACACTACTTTTTCTACTTTATTTTCTTCTTAATTTGTGTGCCCCTCCTCCCTTGCAAATTGCTCTGGGACGGAGGGAGTAATTAGTATAATTATTATGATTATATTTCTCACGCCACATGGATTACTTTTAATATATTTTATAAATAATAATTACGTTTTAAATTAAATAAATGTGTTAGTAAATTTTTTGGACGGATTATGGATCGGGTCGGACTAAAAATTAAAGAACAATGGTTAAACTACCACATATTTTGTTATCACTATAAAAAAAATACATTTTTCGTAACGAATTTATTTATAACCAAATGTTAAATGGTTACAAAAAATAAGTTATTGTAACGATATTATTTTTTTCGTTACAAAAATCTTATTTTAAATAATCTTAATATATATATCATTACAAATAGCAAAAATTGGTTACAAATAGTAAATAATATATTATAATAAATTAAAATATATAATATAGGTATATAAAAACCTACATAATATTTACATGAAGTTATGAAACTGAAATAATACTCAAGTTAAAAATGTTATATTATTTAAAAAAGATTAAGTGAAATTTTTATATATCTCATAATTGAAAATAGAAAAATATTATAACTAGATATTATGACAAAAATATTATCTTTATAGTTTAAAGAATTTTGTATTGTATTCTCAATAAATTAACTTTTATATCATAATTAAATTAGTTAGTTTTTAAAAAAAATCTTAATACGTATATAATTTCTATATATATATATATATATATATATTATATTAATGTATATATACACAATATTATATTATTTATACATATCTTAATAAATTTTATAATAAAGCAAAATAATTTAAAAAAGAACCTACACATGTCAAATTCTTGAAAATTGTATATGTGTGTTATTTGTTTCATAATTATATAATTAGTATAATTATTATAATTAAATAGTTGTTTAGAAATTAAGTGTATTATTTATTATATTATAAAATATTAATTAATTATAAAGCTAGATATATACATACATAGTTATATATGATATATGTGTGTACATAAATGTCCTGTGTAAATTAATTATAGTTTGCTTAATTATTAATTAATATGATTGTATATATATGTCATGTGTTTAGTAAAAAAAAAAAGAAACTAAAAAAATAATGGGTTACCTGGTAAAATGACCAAATTTAAAAAAAGAATCAAACTTACAGGACTAATTTCAAAATGTGTATTCCATGAGGACCGAAATCAAACTAGAACAAAGTTACGGGACGTAAAAATCTATAAACTCAAATAAAAATTATAAGGAATAACACACTGTACAGTTGGATTAAAAATCGTGGCTCTCATTTTCATAGATTTATTTTTATTACTAAAGTGTATTTGGATGGAGGGAATTTTAATTAAATTGAGAATCTAAATTCACTTCACTTGTTTGGATGTTGGGAATTTTAATTAAATTCATAATCTAATTTCACTCCACTTGTTTAAATAATTAAAATTTTTAATTAGTTTAAATGAAAAAAAATTAAGTATAGTAAAATAATGTCATTTAAAATTTATTATTTTTAAGTTTATTCATTTATAAATTTCTTGAATTTTAAATAATTCTATCCAGATGTTACTTAACAAGGATTTGAATTATTTTAAATGTATAAATATATATATATATATATAAATAAAGGGTTTGAATTTAATAAATGTATAAATATATAGGTTTAATCGAACCTCTACAAATGAAAGGGTAGGGCCGTAGGGTCCGGACACTGGAGAGCTGAGTGTTCACACCGACACGTTCGTATTGTTTCAAATTTTAATTTTATTACTCTCCATATATTATTTTCTCTATCTAAAAATATTTTTTACTTTTTTTATTTCATTTAATTTCTTTCACATTTTTAAAATAGAAAGTCTCAATACATCACTCTCACAGTATTCTTAAATTCGTACAAATAAATATGACTATTGGGCCCACCCAAACAAATAATCTAGTTTATTTTTTTTATTTTTTTTGTACTTTAAAATTTAGAGAATGCCCTTCATTAATTAGTGTACATTATATAGACAGACAGGTATTATTAATGCTCTATTAATCATTATAGTTAAATATAAATTTTTTGGAGGATATGATCGAGCAGTATATTATATATTAATTCGTCTCATTGCAACTTAATAAATGAATTAATTTATATGATAATATTGCTTGTAAAATAAGAAAGGACAAGAGAATCATTCATCTGAAAATATTTTATTTGAATTATTTTCCTTCCACTAAAATTGGGTTTAAATGTTCATCTTCAAACAGAACAATTTTGCGTGACAGGTCATTTCAAAAGCCCAGTGGAGTATGTATAAAGTACCCTCCTTAATTAATAAGAAAGGAACATTGCCAAGATTAATTAATTAGATGTCCCAGTCTTGTAACTCAAAAATATTTGGGTTTTAGGTTACTTTCAAAAATTAATTTTGAAAATGAGTAGTTTTTAAAATTTAGAGAATTTTAAATTCTGTGTTCTTTTTCTTATTTCTTTAATAAGTTAGATTTTAACTTTATGTTGTAAGAAGATAAAAGTAGAAAAGTTATTGGGTGGAGTAAAAATATAAAAATAGTTAATTGATATGTTTATGTAGGTATTTATAGAGTGCTAAGGTTAAGACTTTAAAATTTTATTTTTAAAACCGAAACTAGAATGAGTTTGTATTTTAAAATTCAAAATTGGATTTTTAAATTTATGATTGGTGTGAAAATTACTCGAAATTCGTGTGTTTAAATTGCTAATTTTAACAGGATTTTTTGTATTTTTATGCCTAATTTGATAACTTGTGCTTAACTTCAAAAAAAAAGGTAGTATTTTGTTATTTTTGCAGATAAATTGGGATTTTTGAAGGAGTTTTACGCCTATATTTCAGATGAGTATGAGTGAATTGAAAAGAAAAGAGAGTCAACTGATTAGCAAGGATGAAAATATCGCGAAATATCGAGGATATATCGCGGATATATCGCAAATTTTGAGTATGCGATATGGATATTGGGGTACAATATATTTTTTACAAAGTTTCGTGGATATATCGCAAAATATCGATATCGATATCGATATCGGTTCACTCATAGTACAAAATTAATTGAAAATCGGGAAATATCGCAGATATATCGCACTACATAAAAAATCACAATTTTTTCTTTTTTTATATTTTTATACAATTTTCAAATAATAATTTTTTTTATAAATTGTATATTCTTTCATATACTTCTGACACACATTCGAGTTCACAATTTGGTTGGAATACTCAAAATGTGTTTCAGCATCCATTTTCATATCAACAAAATCATTGGGTTAGTGCACACTATCCAATCTATGGTGAAACAGTTGGAAGAGATAGAGAAACATATGAATGACATATGCATAACTATATGCAGAATTATTCTAATGCAATGAGTTGATACCAATATTGTTTGGACAAAGATGGGATTCCATCTTCTATATTTGAACCCCATGAGTCATCATTTTGGTACTAAATGTATTATATCATGTAATTCAAATCATCTTTTATTGTATTATGCATTATATTATTAATTAATTAATGTCAGACAATGATTATATAGTTCATTATCTATTTATTTGCTTTAAACATGTCAATTTTTTGTGATCTTAAATGAAACATATGCATAATAACATGTTATAATAATCCCTAAAATTTCATATTAAATTTCCAAAATTTTAATAAAGTTTCCGTTATTTTTCTATTTTTTTTGCGATATCGATATATCCATCTATATTTCCGTAAATTTAAGGTTGCGATATTACTTGCGATAGCAATATTTTCATCCTTGCTGATTAGGCATGGTCCACCTCTCAATTTTGGAAATCAAATTTGAAGTGGAAACGTGGTCTATGCATTGAAATCTATGATACAAGGATTCTTCTAAAAGTATTACAATGCAATATTAGATTCGCACTCCCACTCTAAAAAGGGTAAGTTTTTTGAATTCTCGTGTCGGATTCTCCACGTGGCGAATCCATCTGCCACGTGGTGAATCCAGCTAACGGATTCTCAAATCTACTGACGAATCCTATTTATAAGCACTAAATATATTATTTAAATTGAATTTTTATTCTTTTGTATAAGTTAAATTGATAGTGTGACACCTGTTTTAGATTGAATTTACTACTATGATTTATGTATTGAACTGATGTAACTCGAATTGATATTTTTTTTACATAATTACATTATATTATTAAATATACTCAAATTTTAGGTGATAAAAAATATAAATAATTTATAATTGATTTATAAATTTTTTATTACAAATGAACTTTTTAGATATTATATATAATAAAATATAAATAAATAGAAGTATTTTTAACGAATCGCACTCAATTTTTTTTAAAAATTTGTATCCCCAAACTCGTATCGTATCGCATCCGAATATCATAGATTGAGCCATTTTGTTCGCCCAACACCCAAAGTAACTGCCAAGCTGATTTCTGCCAATACGCACAGCCTTCACACTACTGCTATGCCATTTTCAAAACCGTCCGTCCAAATCACCGACGCCGGAACCGCCTTGCCCAACTGCTGTCCTCAACCCCAGACACCAGAACTCCGCCGCTCTTCTCTGTTGAAACCAGCCGTCGCACAGTCTGCACATCTTCGAAGGAATCGCCGCCGTTCGCGCAACACCACTACAAATCACGGTCGTCTACCTCTGCTCTGTTCGCCGGGAAGCCCACCGGATTTCTGCCTTCGGTTCGCCGGAGATGCGCAAACCAACTGCGGCAACCTCTGTTGCCGAAGCCGTCCTCAGTCGATCCCAGCCGTCGACGCTAGCTCTGATTCCGACAACCGCCATATCTGCAAAAATCAAAGCCGCGCCGCCGATCGAAATCTTCACCTACTAGCGCTGGAATCCGATGAAGAATCGCTTGCTGCCTTGCTGAAAAATTGGAAGAAGGTACAACTGGGTCAAGTCTCAATTAGTTAAGCCCAATGTTTGTTTTGTTAAGATTTGAGGCCCATTTGAAGCGTGAGTAAGAATCAGTATTTAAGGCATTTCACATGGAGAGACTAACAGTAGCTTTTAGATTAGTAGACATTAGGATTTATTTCAGTTTTTATTCGTAAACATTAGAATAGGGTACACGTTAATTTCTTTTATTCATGATTTATAATTCGGGTTTGATGATTTTCTTTTTCTTATTTTGTTTAATTTATGTTATGATTGTCTTTAGAATTATTAATTAGTTTCTTTATGTTCTAAACATGTGATTTAAGATAAAGTACCCCTCCTATTAGGATTAGGCTAATTTCTTGTTCATTTGAGACTCATTTTATGTTATGTTATGACTGTGAGATAAACATTTAGGAGTTTTGGTTTTATTAATTTGACTACGTGCATGCTTAAGACCATTAGATGTACGAGTTTGATTAATCTAATTATAGGATTCTAAATTGTGAGTCTTGTTAATTGGGCTAATGTTTGGACCAGTCGTGTCAATTAGCTGAGGACGATGACATGAAACACTAATTAAAAATTAGTGAGAGCCGAATAAGATAGTTTGTGTACCCTTGTGGGAAAGAATTAAATTATTCAACACCCTAGAATATTAATTTGGTCTTGAAGGCGGGAATGAGGGCTCTAGATGCACTTATCCCGACTCGTCGATGATAGACAACATAGTTTAATTATTTGTGTATGAGTAATTAAGTGGTGGCTCTTGATCCTTGTGAACACTTTTTATATCTTGGTCTAAACTAATAGGGGGAAAATTATCGTAAGGATCATGTTTAGAGCATAATCTCAACCCTCACACTTACATAGTTTTAGGTTGTGTTTATTTCATTTGTCTTATCTCATTGAGTGCCTGTTAGAATTTAGGAAACCCCCATTTGCAAATTTAATTCCTAGTTTTTTTTGTTTCTCTTTAAATTCAATAATTAACAAACATTCGCTCCTAGTTTTACCTCCTGTGGATTCGATACTACTTGTCTCTATACTTGTTTATAATACACGATCCCTTACTCTTGAGGGTTTGGATTTTGTTTTATTGCAAAATATAGTACAAGTCAATCCAAAAAAAAAAACATATTCTTAATTTACTTTATTTTATCGTCAAAACCGACTAATCAACATAAGAGTTTTAGGGATGTGCACAATTCGGTTACTAACCGATAACCGAACTGAAATTTGAACCGAAATATGAATTCAGTTCTGTTACCATAACATTCAATTCGATTTCGGTTAGCCATTTGTTAGAATTTCGGTATTCGATTAGGTTTGGTTATTTACTGTTATTATTTCGGTTAACCGATATCCGAACTGAATTAATTATATATTTAATAAAAAATATTTTTAATAAAATATTAATTTAAAATTGAAATCCTACTAAATCCTAATTTGAATTCTTGATTATTTGGACTTTATTTATATTTTTATAATATAGTGCTTGGATGGTGTATTATTTAAGACTTTGGCGCAATTGAATTATGTTTTTCAATGGTGTATCAGATTTGACATTAACGGTCGACAACCTTTGACTTACACAATGGAAAACGGGTCTGGTATTAATGGTCAACAAATTTGAGATGCTGGAATTTTTACCATGTCTATAGATATGTGTGGTCTACATTTTAAAAAGCGGGTTGGACCGGCTAGTCGGACCGGTTCAACTGCTACTCGGACAACATTTCGAATGGTTCGAAAGCATTGAACTGTTTTTCCCTAAAACGCCCATAAAGCGATCAACAGCGGCAAAAGTAGGTCGGACCGGTCAGTTCGGCGCTTTTGCTTTATTTTAAAAAAAAATTGAGGATTTTTTATTTTTTATTGCAACTTATAACTTTCACTGAAACTCAATTTATCAGATTTAGTCTTTTATTCTATATTATCTCAATCACGTTTTCTGTCCTTATTCTTACTCAAATTCTTAATATAGTATTTTCACATCTTTCTACTAAGTCATCTACGAACTTGGATTTGGAATCATGAGATCAAGATCTAGTGATGTTAATTTGGATATTCTTTCAAATTAAACATTTTTATGTTGTTAATCGTAAACATTTGATGAACTTAAAAAATATTTGATATTTTTAAGATATTTGGTAAACTTAATTTTACATTTGACGTTTTTATGATATATGGTGGACTTATTTTAGTAAAATGTTGATATTTAATTAGATAGTTAAATTTAAACTATAAATAACAATATTAGATGTATATTTATTTAATTTTATCGTAATTCGTACATAAAATTTATAAATTTTTTTTAAAAATATTTATAATATCTTTAATTTTTTGTATATAATTATATGTTATTTAGTTATGATGTTATTGTTGGGGAATTAAACGCGGATCTATTCGGGATTTACGCTAAATACAAATTTAAGCCTACAACTAATATCATGATTTAAACATAATTAAATCAAATAATTGTATACCCAACAATAGGTATGCATGCAAAACATATGAACATATAAAATCACATAAAGCCCTAAACCTGCGGAATTAAGGGATTTAGTGAATTATACCTCTTGGAGAAAAGACAGTTTCTGAGACAAAAGACGTCCTTATTGAGCTGCTTTCGCAAGGTGGTTGATATCAAAGGGTGTCCTTCTTGAGACCCTCAACTTGATTAACCCAAAAGCCTTCTCAAGTATTCTCTCGTCCTTGTTCATACACCAGGTGGGAGGCCACATGAACAATTTCAACACAAGGAAAAAGAATAATTTTGTTGCCCAATTTCTTGTGATTTTCGAAAATTACATCACAGAGTACCAATGATATGAAGTCTTGTATCATCTCATATTTATAATGTGAATACAAAATCTTGAATACCTTGATTATCTAATATTTCAAATCTTGATTATTATGAATATCAAATATTCTAATCTTGATAATCTTGAATACTAAATATTCAATTCTTGATATTTCTTTGTTGTATATTTTTCAAAAATTACCTCTATAAATTTAATTCAATGAGATCTTGATTTTAGATATTCTTGTATTCAAAATACATATCTATTTTCCATAAAATACTCTCATGAATTTTAATATATATTATTTTCGAAAAAATAAAACTACTGGGCCAAAATATTTCTTTTATTTTAATCACCTTATTCATTATTGAAATTTAATTGGGCTACTTGAGGGGCCTTTAGGAGAATTAAGATTGGACCTCCTAATGGACCTTGAATTCTAACATTGAGCCCAATGTCATTCAACCCATTAACATTAATCTCACTCCACTATAGGATTAATGTTGCACTATCCATCTTAACCCATATTACAATCATATGGCTCCTGGTCATTATTTCCCTATCGTTTAAGATTCTCTTGTCCGTTAATTAATCAAGCCACTGAACGCTTTAATTAATTTAACATCTTAACCTTGGAGTAAGGACAACTCTTCTTTATCATCATACCGGAAAAAAATTCCACTTGCAAGATTTAGTATGACGAACGTTTAGAGCCCACCAAGGGGACTAATCATGCAAGACTCTCCAAGCACACGTTCCTTTGTATTAAATCTTAGCAACTGTAATGTTCTCAATAGCGTCACCCAAGATGCAAAATATTGAGTCTTATTGACTCTCTACCCATAACAAAATAAAGTGCCACGCACGGATCACACACAGTCCTATTTAAGGGATAGAGGTTTAGAAATAAACGACCACTGAGGTCTAATTCTTCATTGCATAAATCAGTACGGAAGAATTACCTCTCTATAGGTCCTCTTCAATGCATCATCATGTACTAGTGTAATCCCTTGGTCAAGATAAGCTAATCTGGAATCTACACATCAACCATTTACCAATGGGGTATTCAAATCCCATCTAGGTTGTGAATTTAGTACTTGTTACAAGACACTGATAATGTGATCTTGCTGTGAGTTATCCGGGGATCACCACATTTATCTATAGTGTGACTTGTACAATTATATGAATGGATTGCAATAAATAAATAACATTCATATTATTTAAAGCACAGTGATAAAAGATTTTTTTTTCCAGATAAATCTCAAAGATTCAGTTTAGTTATACAAAGTAAAAGCATACTTTCTAGTATAACTCTAACAATCTCCCACTTATACTCAAAGTCTGCTTTTAAGTATACTACAACATATCTATGTACTACACATGTCCTAATAATTTCTCCCACTTATACTCAAAGCAGATTGGCAACACACTTGACTCCCATTCCTCCCACATGTCTCTCGAATGTATATAGAGGCAGACACTTTGTGAGAGGATTAACTAGGTCGTCTTCCGATGCGATCTTTGCCATCTCTTCATCTCCTCTCTTAACGATTTCTCGTCTAAGATGGTATATCCTTAAATGTGTTTGTTGGTCTTGTGGACTCTTGGTTCCCTTGAATTTGCAATTGCCCTAGCATTACAATGCTAGACAAATTTGGAATTTTATCCAAGTCCACTTAGAAGAACTTGAGCCAAACCGATTCCTTCACTGCTCCATATGTAGTTACTTATTCGGCTTCCATGGTAGAATCAGTGATGCACACTTCACCATATCATGGCTCCTTCCCCAAATGAAACACATTACGTGAGGTAGATCTATATGGAATTTATATCTGATTGAAAATTTGAGTCTGAATAATCGACAGGGATTAGACTATCTGACTGATAAACCAACATTCTATCTCGAGTTCACTTGAGATATTTCAGAACGTTTTTAACAGCCGTCCAATGCTCTTTCCCGGGTATACTTTGATATCGTGCTATCATGCCCACGGGAAAGAAGATATCCGGTCTCATACACAGCATTGCATACATGAGGCTTCCAACTGCCGAAGCATGTGGGATGTCTTTCATGCAATCTATCTCTTCTTGTGTCTTCGGACACGTCTCTTTTGATAGATGAATTCCATGCCTAAAAGGTACAAAACCTTTCTTGGAATTCTACATGCTGAACCGTTTCAAAAGAGTGTCTATGTATGAAGCTTGCGATAAACCGATCATTCTTTTCTTGTGATCTCGAGTAATCTTGATCCCTAAGATATGACCGGCTTCCCCTAAGTCCTTTATATCAAACTGATTTAACAACCATACCCTTATGTCTGATAACACTGCCACATTATTTCCAATGAGCAAAATGTCATCTACGTATAGTATCAAGAATGCCACGGCAGTTTCGATACACTTCTTGTACACACAACTCTCAAACTTATTTTGATCAAAACCATAAGATTTTATTACTTGATCAAAACATTGATTCCAAGCTCGCGATGCTTGCTTAAGTCTGTAGATAGACCTCTTAAGCTTGCATACAAGGTGCTCTTGGCCTTTGTCAATAAAGCCTTCGGGTTGACGCATATAAATTTCTTCTTCAAGACTTCCATTTAGAAAAACTGTCTTGACATCCATTTGCCAGATCTAAAAATCAAGATGTGCAGCTATCGCCAAGAGAATACGAATGAACTTAAGCATGGCTACCGGCTAAAAGGTTTCCTCATAATCGATCCCTTCTTTCTGAGTATATCCTTTCGCCACAAGTCTAGCTTTGAAGGTCTCAACCTTCCCGTCCGATCCTCTTTTTCTCTTGTAGACCCACTTACATCCAATTTTACCCCATTGGGTGGCTCAACAAGCTCCCACACCTCATTTTTATCAAGAGAACCCATCTTGGCTTCCATTGCTGTTTGCCAAAAATCTGCATCCTTGTCTTGAAGTGCTTCGTCGTATGTCCATGGGTCTAATTCATCTTCCCCGGGGACCAAGTCAGATGACTCTCCCATGAACATGAATCTCTCGGGTTGTCTCACAACCCTCCCACTACGACGAGGCTCGGTTGTTGTTAGAATATTCTTGTTAGATGTTTTGATGATATGATATACCAATCAGCTTGTAATAGGACCAGCTGAACCTGTTAGTCAGCTGACGAATAGTTTAGGATTAGATAGGTTGTTAGTAAGGGAGAACAGACCTTGCAGCCTAGATGATCCGAAGCTTTCATAGAGAAAAAGACTAGCTAAGGCTTTGAAGACTTAGCAGGTTCCAGAGGACATAAGACTTGAGCAGCTGACACTGAAGTATCTAGAGTAGAACATCAGAAGAGTTCAAGATCAGCTGAAGTCAGAAGATCAGCTAAAGGGCATGTCGCAGACAAGACTAGGAACAAGGACCGAGACATCAAACGAAGTCTGAGATATCAGCTGAGGTGCATCAGCAGACCAGCACATCAGCTGAGGTCCAAGTACCAGCAGACCGGTACATCAGCTGAGGAGACAGATTAGCTGAAGTTGTGTGCTCCACCCAGATTCTACGGAATCACGCTAGGACTGACTTGCGACAACGAGAAGATTCCCAGAATAGAAGATCAATCAATCAAGGGGACAAACTTGATTGATTGATGATCGCAAAAATTTCTGGGAATCAGGAAGAAGATTCAATCAATCTCAATGATTGATTCCTAAATTATAGGAATTCAGATCTCTAGTCAATCCCAAAGGCTAGTTGATTTGAACCTATAAATAAGAGTACAAGTGAAGAATTCAAGGACGGATCAACACGCATTTAAGCTTGCCAAAACTCTGTCAAATTCTTCACTCGTACTCAACACACTTTACATTCAAGATAATCATTTGTAAAGCTTTGTAGAAGCTGTTTGAAGTCGATTGCTATTAAGCATAGACGTTTGTAAGAGAGTTTTACTCTCAAGAAAGTGAGTGAGTTAGTGAGAAGTTAGTGGAGAGCCCCACAAATCCAGTTTGATTGTGGAGAGTGGGGTAGGACCTTTTGTCCGAACCACTATAAATTTTGGTGTGTTGTGTTCTTTACTTTTCTGTTCTTAACTGTGCACAAATCACTAAAAAGGGTTTTCATAAAAAATGTTTCCGCACTCAATAACACAGCGCACTATTTTCAAAACCAGACGACCTTTAAGTTGTCTGCTGTTTTTAAAATAAGCTAAAGTTGAAAAAGGTTTTGAAACCTATCAAGTCTATTCAACCCCCCCTTTCTAGACTTGACTTAGTGTTTCTTTCTCTAAAACCTGCCTTTGGGACCAACAAGTGGTATCAGAGCTGTGTGTCCAAAAGACCACAACCTGAGAAAGCTTTTGGTGGTCACTTAGACAGATCCCTGAAAACCATTTTAGAAAACTTTGTGTGCAATTTATCTAACCACTTGCAGATATGACTTTTTACAAGAAGAGTGGATCCAAGATGAGGAAGCTGCCTGAATTTTCCATTGAAGACTATGACTACTGGAAGTTCAGAATGGAGAATCATCTTGGAGCCATTCATGATAGAATGTTGGATGTTCTGGAGGAAGGGCCAATAAAATTCTACTGGGATACGGTGAGTGATGGCAAAACTCCAGAAGCAGAGATCAGCGAGAGAAGGAAGCCAAAGAAGAAGAAAAGTGAGTTATGTGATGCTGAAAGAGAACTCTTCAATCTGGATCAAGGGCCCAGAACAAAAATAATTGAGACACTATCTAAAGAGTATATCGAGAAGATCAAGACGCGCAAGATAGCTAAGGAGACGTGGGAGAAACTTTCCTTAATGTGTGAAGGGACTGATCAGTTAAAAGAGAACAAGCTCTAAGCTGTTCTTCACACCTTTGACACCTTCAAGATGAAAGCTGATGAGACAATTGATCAATTTGACATGAGGTTAACAAACATCTTGAATAAGGCAAGCTTTCTAGGAAAAGAATACTCAGAGAGAGAGAGAGAGAGAGATCAACAACAAAATTCTAAGATCTCTCTCCTCCAGATGGAGAGTGAAAGTGACTGTGATCAAAGAGACAAAGAACTTATCTGAGATCAGCCATAACACTCTGCTGTCACATTTGAAAGCTCATGAATTTAACCTTCAAGAAGAAGACCAGGAAGATGAGACTCTATCATCTTCATCAGCTGTAAAGAATGTTGCATTCTCAGCTACAGCTGTCAGCCAGGAGAAGTCCTCTACCCCAGAAGACATGAGCTTAAAAGAGTAGCTTGCTCTGCTGACCAAGAAGTTTGACAAGATGTCAAACAAGTTCCAGAAGTACAGATCTCATTGGAAGAAGAACAAGGGTGATTCTTCCAGGAGGTACCAGAAATCATCTGATTCTAGAAGACCATCAGATGAGAAGGAGACCAGGTACAAGTCTCCAGAGAGAAGAAGGGAACCAAGTCCCAAGAGAGGAAGAGATGGTGTTTGCTACTCTTGCAACAAGCCAGGGCATCTCAGCTATGATTGCCCTCAGCTTACACCAAGGGAAAGAGAGGAGAAGAGGATCAAAAGAGATCGCAGATTTGCTGATAAGAGAGCTCTGCTGGCAAAGGAGGAGAAGCAAGACATCAACTCATCCTCATTTTCATCTGATTTTGAGTCAGAAGAAGACATTTGCCTTATGGCTAAGGTAGAAGAGGTAAATTCTCCTACCCCCTCTGTTAGCTCATCTTGCTCTTCTACCTATTCTATGGAGTCAGACTTACACAAGTTGTTGTCTGATCTCCATTCCTCCTTAAAAGTTTGTTCTAAGTTAGAAGAGGAGAACTCTACTCTGAAAGCTGAAGTTCAAAGCTTGAGATAGGATTTGGAAAGTGCTAGACTGCCAGTGGTATCCTATGACTCACATGCTAACAAGTCTGTTGACTTAATAGCAAAATGTAAGGAACAGAATAAGCTGATAGAAAAGCTGCTTTCTGAGAACACTGTTTTGAGTGAAGAACATAATCGGCTGACAGCTAAGTTTGATGAACTCTTCAAACAGAATGAACTGACAACTAAAAATTCATAGCAGCTTCAGCTGAAAGTGGATCAGCTGACTAAGGCAAAAAATGTCGTGTCCGAAATAGCTGAGTCCTCACAAACTGTGAATGATAAAAGGGGTCTTGGTTATCCTAAACCCAAACCACAAAAGAAGAAGAAAGGTGACAGTGGATTAATCCGAGATCCTCGAAAGGGTAAAGGGCCAGCTGAGCCTGCATCTATATCAGAAGGGCAAAAGAGTAGAGGGACAGAAAAGGTCCCAGCTGGGCAGAAGAGCAATAAAGCTCAGAAGCCTGTTGGTGACTAAATGGTTTCAGTAAAGCAGAAGAGTACTAAAACTCAGAAGCCTGCTGATAACCAAAATAAGTCCAAAGCTCAGAAGCCTCAAGACCAGAAGAACCATCCAACTCTTAGCTATGCTAAAACAAGGAAACCTCAGCAGGATCAGCAGAGGAATGATAAGCCTGGGCCATCTCAGCAGAGCAAGCCCAAGCGAAACAGACCTCAGCCCTGGGTTACATTTAACGTAACCAAATCAGGCAAGCCTTCACAGGCTAAAGTATATGAGTCATTCAAAGGCTTAAGCCGAAGTTATCCTTTTGAGCAGCCCACCTATAAACCTGCTATCATCACTCATCGCCCGCAGAAGAGATCCTATGTGGGAGATGATTTTTGTGGACAAATATGGTTGAAGGTTGAGATCTCCTAAACCTCATAAGGATGATCTCTACATGTGGATCCAGAAAATAGATACTAACCAATCAGGACCCAAAGAAAGGGTACCTAAAGCCTGAGTTTTATTTTTAGGTAAGCTCTAGCCTAATAGAAAGAGGAGAGGCCAAGAATCATGTATGGTATATTGATAGCGGATGTTCAAAGTATATGACGTTTGAGAAGCATCTCCTCCAGAATTTTGTGACGTTTGATGAGCCTAGGGTTGTATTTGGTGACAACAACTTTGGAGTCACCAGAGGAGTTGGTACTCTGCTGATCAAAGGAACAAGAGTTGAAGAAGTCTACTATGTAGAAGGGCTGATGCACAATCTTCTGTCAGTATCCCAACTCTATGATAAGAGATTTTCAGTAAGATTCTCTAAGAACTCTTGTCTAGTTATTAATGATTTAAATGAGCAGGTGCTACTAACTGGCCTCAGAAGAGGTAATATGTATCTTGCAGATTTTGCAAGTTGTCCAGCTGACTCATGCTTGGTTGCCAAAAGCTCCTCAGAGGTCAGCTGGCTTTGGCACAAGAGATTAGGTCATCTGAACTTCAAGACTCTCAACAAAGTTGCAAGGAAGGGTCTAGTCAGAGGACTACCAAATGAGGTGTTTGCATCCGAGCAGAAGTGTGATGCCTGCCAGAAAGGGAAGCAGACAAAGGCCTCATTCAAGGATGTGTAGAGTACTTCAACAACAAAGGCACTCCAGCTGCTCCACATGGATCTGTTTGGACCAGTCTCACCTCTTAGCTTCAGTGGAAGGAAATACACACTGGTGGTTGTGGATGATTATACAAGATTCACTTGGGTAGTGTTCTTGTTCAAGAAGAATGAGACTATGGTCAAGATGCTGGAGTTATTCAAGAGGATCCAGAAGGAGCTGGACCTCAGCATAGTCAGAATCAGAAGCGACAAAGGTACTGAGTTTCTTAACTATGTTGTCTCTGACTATTGCAGGGAAAATGGTATTCAGCATGAGACATCAGCTGCCAGAACACCTCAGCAGAATGGGTTAGCTGAGAGAAGAAATAGAACCCTTAAGGAGGCAGCAAGAACCATGTTAGCTGAATATCAGACTCCTCAAAGATTTTGGGCAGAAGCCATCAACACTGATTGCTACATCCAAAATAGATGCTTGCCAGTCAAGAGACATGGCAAGACTCCTTATGAGATGTACAAAGGTAAATCTTCTAACCTTTCCTTTGTCCATATTTTTGGGTGTAGGTGTTTCATCCATGACAATGGAAAAACCAAGTTAAAAACCTTTGATGCTAAGGTTGCAGAAGGAATATTCTTAGGATATTTTGGAAGTAGCAAAGCCTATAGAGTTTTTAATAAGGTTCTCTTTGTGTGGAGGAGACACCCCATGTTGTATTTGATAAATCTGTTCATGAGTACAGCAAAGATAAGCTAGCAGATGAGATGCATCAGCTGAATCTGAAAGACAAGCCAGATCTGATCAAGGTTGTGGTACCAAGGATTGAGTCAGATTCTGATTCTGATGATGAACCCAAGTCAGTTGATATGCCATCATCAGCACCAAATGATGGAACAATGACTCCAGACACTAACCAAGGGGGAATGCCAGACAAAACCCAAGAGGAGCAGACCATGGCACGTCAGAGGGGTAAGATGAAGTTGTCTTACTTCCCAGCTGACCAGATCTTAGGAGATCCAAGTGTAGGTGTTCAAACCAGAAGAAAGCTTAACTTGGGTGCTCAGTTCAGCTGTTATGTGTCTCTGATTGAACCCAAGAATATTCATGAAGCTCTTGGGGACCCAAACATGATTGTAGCTATGCAAGAAGAGCTAAACCAGTTTGCAAGACAAGAAGTCTGGACCCTAGTGGATAGGCCCAGACATCAGAAGGTCATAGGCACTAAGTGGGTCTTCAAGAACAAGAAGGATGAAAATGATGTTGTGGTAAGAAACAAGGCAAGGCTAGTAGCCCAGGGGTACTCACAGTCAGAGAGTATTGACTATGATGAGACTTTTGCTCCTGTGGCTAGACTAGAAGCCATCAGATTGTTTCTAGCCTATGCTGTTTTCAAGGGGTTCAAGGTATATCAAATGGATGTCAAATCAGCATTTTTAAATGGAATCCTGGCAGAAGAAGTGTATGTGGAACAACCACCAGAATTTGAAGTTGGAAACAAGGTCTACAGGCTGCAGAAGGCTTTATATGGACTAAAGCAGGCACCTAGAACATGGTATGATACCTTATCACAGTTCCTGCTGGGCAGCGGGTTCAGGAAAGGAAAAATAGACAAGACCTTGTTCAGAAAAGAAGATGGAGATGATATCCTCTTGGTGCAGATCTATGTAGATGATATCATTTTTGGCTCCCCCAACAAGCAGATGTGTGATCAGTTCAGCAGACTGATGACAAGCAAATTTGAGATGTCAATGATGGGGGAGATGACCTATTTCCTTGGACTTCAGGTGAAGCAGATGTCCAATGGAACCTTTATCAGCCAAGCTAAGTATGCCAAGAACTTGATAGAAAAGTTTGGAATTAGTAGCAGCAGAGAAGCTAAGATTCCAATGATGGCAAACTTTAGCATGGATCCAGATGAGGCTGGCGAGAAAGTAGATCAGACTCACTACAGAGGACTTATAGGTTCTCTACTGTATCTCACGACCAGCAGACCTGATATCAGCTTCGCAGTAGGAGTATGTGCAAGATTTCAGGCGAATCCTAAAAGTCTCATCAGGAAGCAGCTAAGAAGTTTGTGAAGTATTTGAAGGGTACTTCTAATCTTGGCCTCTAGTACCCAGCTGATGACAATTTTCAGCTGAATGGGTATTTAGATTCTGACTATGGAGGGTGAAAGATTGATAGGAAGTCAACTTCTGGCACGTGTCAGTTTCTGGGAAGTAAGCTGATCTCTTGGTTCTCTAAGAAGCAGACCTCAGTAGCTACTTCCACAACAGAGGCAGAGTACATGGCTTCTGGTAGCTGCTACTCTCAGCTGCTCTGGATTAGACAACAGCCGAGAGACTACCATGTGATTATAGAAGAGATCCCCATCTTCTGTGATAGCACAAGCACAATAGCCATTACTCAGAATCTAGTTCTCCATGCTAGATGTAAGCATGTGGACATTAGACATCATTTCCTTAGAGACCATGCTGAAAAAAGGTGACCTCAGGATGGAGAAGATCCACACTGAGAAGAAGAGAGCAGATGTTCTTACCAAGCCCTTAGCAGAGGTAAGATTCAGAGAATTAGTAGCTGAGTTAGGAATGGTAGATGGAGAGGCAGTTCTTTAAGTAAGGCAGAAAAGGTGTTCTAAAGTGTTCAGCTGGTGATCAGCTGAGGGGGAATCTACTGTGGTAATCAGTTGACCGCTAAGTCAGCTGATCTGGTATGTCTTCCTATATCTTCTTGTTCTTTTCCTATCTTGTTACTTCTAACTTGATTCAGGTATAAGTCAAGAGAGTCAGACAAGGCCATTTCCCTTCATCTGATCCATACCAGCTGACATAAAGAAACCAGATGAGCAGAAGAGGTTTTTGCTGGAAGATTCTTCTTATCAGCTGATCTTGCCACGTCAGCTATCTGATAAGTTTACTCTTCTTATGTCTTCTTTTCAAATTTGTGTTTGAAAAATATTTTTTTTTTCAAAAATATGATAAATCCCTAATTTCTAAAAGTAATTTAGAAAATTGGCAATCAAATTTCTTTTCTTTGAAAAATCCTGGATTTATTATTTTCCAATATCCGGTGTCAGTGGTAATTAATTTCTCACCACCCAAATTACCTCACAAATTTTTTTAATCATTACCTTTTTACAAAAAGGCGGAATTTTTAGGCGGCCAAAACCCTTTTCGAAACCTGACACCTATGCATCACCCCTAAAAATCTCAAGGGTCATTTAATCTGGGCCGTTGATTTATGTAATGCAACATGTTCATCCACGATCTATATTGATTTGTTTCTTTTTGGAAAAACTTCTCATCTCCTTCGATTGGTATAAATACCTTATAACTCCTTTTCTAAAGACTCTTTTCTCTCCGAAATTTTATATCTACCCTACCCTTTCTTCGTATTCTCAGTGCTAGTAATTTCTGTGCTGAAGCTATGGATTCTAAGGCATGGAAAAAGCTGCTTGAAGATATGTACACTGAGATGTGCGTAGATTATGAGGCGTCGAGGATTCCCGAAATTAGGGAAATCTTAAATCTATTCCAAAAGCTTCATCTGCGGACCTTCATTTCCGTGGCACCGCCAGACAACAAGACACTCAACTATTTTGCCTTCCATTTTCTGCTCAAGGCCAGGTTTAGCAACAACACCATCAGATCCATTGTGGATGGAGAAGCTGTGGTTTTGACCAGGGAGGTTGCTGCTCAAATTTTTGAACTCCCATCTGCTGGTGTTCTTCCCTACACCTACAAGGAATCTGAGCATTTGGCCACGTTCCGAATGATGGAGCAGAGAAGTCAGCGGAACAGGACCTCAGGGCTGAAGAAGAAGATGCTGAGGAGGAGATATAGGTATTTGATGGACGTGGTGAACAAGGTTATCCTTGCAGAGCAGGGGAGTTTGGATGCTTTGACCAAACTTCACCTATGTGTGGCTCGCACCATCCTGGATGGGGTTCAAGCAGACTGGGTGAGTCTGATATGGTTTCGATTGGAGCAGGAATCGAAGAGGTGTACAAGTGAGACTATGGGCAAGGATCAGATCTATGGACTCAAGTCCAAGTGTTCTATGGCTACCAAGATTACAATAGTCCTGAATCATCTGCTGCCAGAGCACGAATGGGAAGCTGGTTGGGTTGTTGACTACAACCATTCTAAGTTCATAAGGGGGAACAATCTCAAGTCCTTGGGAGCTGCAGATTCAGATTCAGAGGCTGCTTCAGCAGCAGCTGCTCCAGGACCTTCTGCTGGTACTCAGAAAAAGCAGAAGAGAAAGGCTACTGAGCCTGCTGGTACAGTTTAGAAGAGTAAGAAGTTCAAGAGGGATACCACCCCTGTTCAGAGGAAGTTGTCCTTTGATGAAGATGATGAAGGTGATACTGCTCCTCTGAGCTCTCTGAAGAAGAAGTCTCCTGCAGCCAAACCTTCTCTACTGGTCGATGAGCCAACTGATGAAGATCAAGATGATGGGTTTTCCAGCTCTGAAGATGAGTCTGCCTCTCAATCTGCTGAAGAGGAGTATTCAGCAAAAGCATCTGAAGCTGAAACTGAAGTGGTCCACTCTACTGAAGAGGCTTTTCCAGCAGACTCACGCATTGAGGCTCAGCCAATCAGGTCAGCTCAACCTACTCCCTCATCTGATCCCACACACATCCCCTCACATTCTCCTTCACCACATGAATCCACAATCCCACAAACCTCTACTCACTCTACACCCCCAGCTGATCCCTCACCCTCACAAATCCCAGCTGGTAATGATCCAGAGGATGTAGCTGCCTCTGATGAGCCATCAGCTGACCCTCTACCACTTAACCCTGATCATGCCCAACAAGCCACATACACATCTATTCATCCTAAAGGACCCTTAGAACGTGGCATGATCATTACTGCCCTTGCCCACCTTTCCCTATACATCCCAGAAATAACCCACAACCCAGCCTACCAAGATCTGCTGGCTGAAGGCCTTGCATGGGCTCAAGCAAGAGAAGGCCCAATTACCTTCTTCCTAGCCCTACTGCAAGAAATGGGTGAAGCCACCTTCACTACATGGGAAGAGATTTTGATGGATGCCTTGGAAGTTAAGGCTCCATCCCAGCTGACCTCACTTGAGGGACTTCACCAAGTGGTTCGGGCTCTGCTACTCAAGGATAGAGTGGCTCTGGATTGCCCGGAGACTGTGGAGTCTGAATTCATCCCTCCAGCAGAGAACTTCACCATTTCTCACGATGATCAAGTGACTCCTGATATTCTAAATAAAATGAAAGAATATTTTGATGACCATATCAGGGAAGTCAAGGCCACTCTGCTGGCAGCCAAGACTGCTGCTCCTTCTCTGATTGAGAAGCATGTCCACCAAGTGTTGCTGGACCATAGGAACAAGCTGAGGGAGAGCCTTGAGGACAGCTTGTTTGTCACCAGAAAGGAGCTGTATTTTACTCGGAAGAGGTTTGAACAGACTGCTCAAGCTTTCATTGATGATGCCAATGCCTCTTTCTCTACTGAATCTGAGAGAAGTGGCAGAGTGCAAAGACGGTCAAGCAGACCTCAGATCTGTTGTTGAGAAGATTCACTCCTCTCTTCCCTCTTCATCTGCCTTTGATGATATCAAAAAGGGGGAAGAAAAGAACTCAGCTGACATTGATGCTCTGCAAGCTGAGAGTGCTACCTTGAAAGCTGAGATGGCTGCACTGAAGGCCTTATTGGTGGACAACCATGATGTTCTCTCTACCTGAGCTTAGACTGTAGAAGAGTATATCAAGGATAGGAACATGGCAGAGCAGAGGACTCAAGAGCTGAGAGATAAGAGGATGGCTGAGGCCATGCAGAAGCAAGAGGAGGTTGCTGAAGCTAGAGAAGCAGAAGCGCATCATGAACGCTGAGCTTGATGAGAAACTTGCCAGAGAGCTGCAACTGGTAGAAAGGGAAACTCTAGAAGAGAGGAACAAAAGGCATGAGCGCGAAATGAATGATCAACTGGAAAGGCGCTATCAGAGGAGGTTGAAGAAAGAAGGAAGAGTGGTACCTCAGTCCAGGAGACCGAAGGGTGGAAGGTTTGTACCTGATCCGAATGATCCTCTTATCGATGCTCCCATTGAAATGTTCTGAAAAGTAATGACAGAAGAGCAGATTGCCCTTTGGAGGATAATCAAGGCAAGAACTTTCATTCAGTTCTATGTCCTTAGAGGAGAGGATACCAGAGGAGAAAGGGAGAAGAATGCAGAGTTCAGAGATTGGCTGAAGAGAGAATTTCCAGATTTTTCAAGATTTATCTCTGAAATAATGATGAAATCTCATGCTCAGCCTGACTTGCCAGAAATGGAATATTTTCCTACACCAGTTGATGATAGTGGAAAACCAGACTGGGTAGAAATCCGAAAAATCTGGATGAGAATGGTGACTCGCTACCTCCCAACTCTTTCGGATACATCTGTTCCTGCCCTGAAGGCAATCGAGAAGAGGTTCCTTGATTGGATGCAACTACCAAGCTCGAATAGTAAGAGTCTGATGTAATAGTCCAGCTGAGTCAGCTGAGGGTAGGCATCTAATCTTCTTGTAACTCTTTATCTTGTTTAATGAAGTATTTAAATTCCAAGACAACTTCTTATTGTCAACTGCTCTTTATATTCTATCGAAGGGATCTTATCTAAAGATCTTCTTTTCTGTCCTATTTTGATCTTGACATAATATGTTTATCTTTTGAGATCAGCTGAGTTGGTTTTGATATCATCAAAAAGGGGGAATTTGTTAGGATATTCTTGTTAGATGTTTTGATGATATGATAAACCAATCAGCTTCTAATAGGACCAGCTGAACCTGTTAGTCAGATAATGAATAATTTAGGATTAGACAGGTTGTTAGTAAGGGGAACAGACCTTGCAGCCTAGATAATCCAAAGCTTTCATAGAGAAGAAGACCAGCTAAGGCTTTGAAGACTTAACAGGTTCCAGAGGACAGAAGACTTGAGCAGCTGACACTAAAGTATCTGGAGTAGAACATCAGAAGAGTTCAAGATCAGCTGAAGTCAGAAGATCAGCTAAAGAGCATGTCGCAGACAAGACTAGGACCAAGGATCGAGACATCAGACGAAGTCCGAGATTTCAGCTGAGGTGCATCAGTAGACCAGCACATCAGCTGAGGCCCAAGTACCAGCAGACCAGTACATCAGCTGAGGAGACAGATCAGCTAAAGTCGTGTGCTCCACCCAGATTCTACGGAATCACACTAGGCCTGACTTGCGACAACGAGAAGATTCCCAGAATAGAAGATCAATCAATCAAGAGGACAAACTTGATTGATTGATGATCGCGAAGATTTCCGGGAATCAAGAAGAAAATTCAATCAATCTCAATGATTGATTGATTCCTAAATGATAGGATTTCAGATCTCTAGTCAATCCCAACGACTAGTTGGTTTGAACCTATAAATAAGAGTACAAGTGAAGAATTGAAGGACGGATCAACATGCGTTTAAGCTTGCCGAAACTCTGTCAAATTCTTCACTCGTACTCAACACACTTTACATTCAAGATAATCATTTGTAAAGCTTTGTAGAAGCTGTTTGAAGTCAATTGCTATTAAGCATAGGCGTTTGTAAGAGAGTTTTACTCTCAAGAAAGTGAGTGAGTTAGTGAGAATTTAGTGGAGAGCCCCACAAATCCAGTTGGATTGTGGAGAGTGGAGTAGGACCTTTTGTCCGAACCACTATAAATTTTGGTGTCTTGTGTTCTTTACTTTTCTGTTCTTAACTGTGCACAAATCACTAAAAAGGGTTTTCATAAAAAATGTTTCCGCACTCAATAACACAGCGCACTATTTTCAAAACCAGACGACCTTTAAGTTGTCTGTTGTTTTTAAAATAAGCTAAAGTTGAAAAAGGTTTTGAAACCTATCAAGTCTATTCAACCCCCCCTTCTAGACTTGACTTAGTGTCTCTTTCTCTAAAACCTGTCTTTGGGACCAACAGTTGTGTTGGTGTGTACATTTTGGTATAAGATTAGGCCCTTTTATTTCATGTAAGGTAATCTCACTTTTGGGCTTTCTGTTGATCACATAGTCTTCTTCCAAGAACTTAGAATGCGTACTAATTATGATTCTTTGGTCCTTGGGACTATAGAACATACCCCATTTCGTTCCTCTAGGGTATCCTACAAACAATCTCAATTCCGAACGTGGATCCAATTTTCCCGCTTCCTTATCCAACACATATGCCGGACACCCCCAGATTCTTATGTGTCTCAAACTAGGCTTACGATCGGTCCAGAATTCTGTAGGAGTTTTAGGAACCGATTTGGATGGCACCAAGTTTAGAATATAAGCTGTTGTTTCCAAGGCATAACCCCAAAATGACTTTGGTAACTCCAAATAACTCATCATGGATCTGATCATTTCTAAAAGAGTTCTATTTCTTCGTTCCGCAACCCCATTTTTTTGAGGGGTACCGGGTGCGGTCAATTGGGATACAATCCCTTCACTTAACAAGTAGGTCAAAAATTCATTGCTGAGGTATTCGCCCCCATGATCCGATCGTAGGAACTTGATACTCTTTCCTCTATATTTCTCGGCCTCAGCTTTGAACTCTTTGAATTTATCGAAGGTTTCCGATTTGCACCGTGTAAGGTAAACGTACCCATATCTTGAGTAGTCATCCGTAAATGTTACGAAATACTCAAAACCTCCTCTAGCTTGAACCGACATTGGCCCACATACGTCAGTGTGAACGATTTCCAACACTTCACTAGCTCTATTCCCCTTGGCCCCGAAGGCCCTCTTGGTCATTTTTCCCTCTAAACAAGATTTACACGTTGGAAATGGCTCAACATGGAGAGACTCCAATGAGACGTCCGCCACCAACCTTTGAATTCTCTTTAGATTAATATGACCAAGTCTTAGATGACATAGAAGTGTTTCGTTCACGGTTGAAGAAAATTTTCTTTCCTTAAAAATAGTCGATGTGTTATAAGAAGCATTTTGAGTGTGGTGTGCACTTTTAATAGTATAAAGATTATTCACTAATGTCCCCGAACATATGAACTCATTGTTTTGAAAAATAACAACCATATTGTTAAAAGAAACTGAGTATCCATCAATGTACAATTTAGAAACCGAAATTTAATTCTTCCTAAAACTGGGAACATAAAGAACATCTTTTAAAACTAAAACTCTATCTTCAAAAAATAGGTGCACGTCTCCCACTGCGATAGCCGCTACCCTCATAGCATCGCCCAATGTGATGAGGATCTCATTCGCACTAAGTTGACGGGTTTTTCGGAACTCCTGTAAAGTGAAACATACATAATCAGTGGCTCCCGTATCCACTACCCACGAATGGGAAGCATACGCCGCTAAACAAGTTTCAACAACAAGTGCATGAGAATTACCTTTCTTCCCGGCCTTCTTTGGTTTGGGACAGGCCGTCCTCCAATGTCCTTTCTCACCGCAGTTGAAACATTTCCCTTTAGTAGCTTTCTTGACCCCTCTCTCATTAGTTACCTTACTTTTAGCTTGGTTCGGGCCTTTGATCTTTTTCTTCCTCTTCCCACCTTTCGGTGCAGAAGAAGTCGGACCGCTTGCCACTAAGATTTGAGTTTGGTGACCCATGAGTGTCTCTACCGATACCAAAGCTTGCAAGAGTTGTGCCAACGTGAACTCTTGATTATTCATCATATAGTTCAACTGGAACTGCTCAAAGCTTTTCGGTAGAGAATGGAGAACGAAATCAACTTGCGTTTCCGCATCATATTCCTCTCCAAGTACCTCTAACTTGTTGAGGTAGCCCATCATTTTGAGAACGTGATCCCTTACGGGTGTTCCCTCCACCATTTTCAGCGATAACATGTCTCGCATGGTGATTTGCCTAGCCGTACGATTCTGATGAGCGAACATCTCCTTAAGGTTTAGCATCATATCAGAAGCGGATTCCATGTCTTGGTGTTGGTGTTGCAACACATCTGACATTGAAGCCAAGATGGTACACCTAGTCATTTCATCGGATTTCATCCACTCCCTATGATATTCCCTTTCGGTGTTATCCGCATTATATGTAGGCGTAGGGGGCTTTGGTGTGTCAAGAACCCATTTGTGTTGTTGTGCGGTTAGGACAATAAATAAGTGACGTTTCCAATCAACATAGTTTTTACCTTCCAATTTGTTATCTTTAAGTATCGTAAACAGTGGATTAAATGGAGACGACATGCTGAACTGAAATGAAACATACATTGCATGAATACATACATCGATTCGCAAAGATTATCACAAAATTTCGGTTATGCTTCGTATAAAATCTCAAAAAAATACATAGCATAAATCGGCCGACATCTTAAAACAGTTCACATAAGCCACGATAAGTGTGAACGTTTATGCAAACACATTTAAGCAAGTTACAAACAAGAACAATTACAAAATTTTAATTTCAAAAATTACTAGTCAGCTCCCACTTGACCATATAAAATCTGTAGGGACTCCGATGGGGATTAATAAAATGCTAATTTTATACCTAAGTATTAACCATGATTAAATACAGGATTATTACTTCATTTTGAATAAGTCACTCGATGGGAGGGTCAATACCGCCACTAATAATAATCCATAATCATCCTTTTGGGAATTTGTTCATGTGAACTTATCTTTTGGCCTATCCGATAGGGAGAAAGGCGCTTGCCAATGCGTAGCCAAAAGACTTCACAAACAAATAAATCATGGAGGCCAAATAATTCAATTTTGTTATCTAGAATAAAATACCGAATTATATTTAAAACATACTTAGTAATTTTCGGAGTTGAGATTTTTCATCACGACATTCATGCAATCAAATATTTAATCAAATTAAATAAATAAAGCATGCATCAAAACAAATTAAAAAAATTGGATCATTATATCCAATTGTCATGGTTTAATTTCTCGTTTTGACTACGAGACGTCGTAATCACCGTTCGTCTTTAAGCTTTATCATCCGTCTCGATTAAGTTCCCACTCGACCGCCACAAAATCACAACAACTTTGTCTCCGGGCTTTAAAATCTCTGTTCTTCGTCTAGACTAGTCTATTACATAAAAACATCCTAGTCTACCCGTGGATTTTCTCACGGGAAAAATCATCCGAACGAATCGGATATTAAAACCGCATCATCATACATGCATGCATAAAAAAATATTAAATACCATGACAATTGGATACCTGCAAAAAAGATCTAGCAATTCTACTATCCAATTTTCAAATTTAATATTAAACACTTAAATTACAATTTAACGTATAGAGCCCGAAACCGGCTCTGATACTAGTTGTTGGGGAATTAAACACGGATCTATTCTGGATTTACGCTAAATACAAATTTAAGCCTACAACTAATATCATGATTTAAACATAATTAAATCAAATAATTGTATAAACTACAACAGGCTTTGCATGCAAAACATATGAACATATAAAATCACATAAAGCCCTAAACATGCGGAACTAAGGGATTTAGTGAATTATAACTATTGGAGAAAAGACAGTTTCTGAGACAAAAGACGTCCTTATTGAGCTGCTTTTGCAAGGTGGTTGAGATCAAAGGACGTCCTTCTTGAGACCCTCAACTTGATTAACCTAAAAGCCTTCTCAAGTATTCCCTCGTCCTTGTTCATACACCCGGTGGGAGGCCACACAAACAATTCAACACAAGGAAAAAGAATAGTTTTGTTGCCCAATTTCTTGTGATTTTCGAAAATCACATCACAGAATACCAATAATATGATGTCTTGTATCATCTCATATTTATAATGAGAATACAAGATCTTGAATATCTTGAATACCTTGAATATCTAATATTTCAAATCTTGATTATCCTGAATATCAAATATTCTAATCTTGATAATCTTGAATACTAAATATTCAATTCTTAATATTTCTTTGTTGTATATTTTCGAAAATTACCTCTATAAATTTAACTCAATGAGATCTTGATTTTATTAGATATTTTTGTATTCAAAATACATATCTATTTTCCATAAAATACTCTCACGAATTTTAATATATATTATTTACGAAAAATAAAACTATTGGGCCAAAATATTTCTTTTATTGTAATCACCTTATTCATTGTTGGACATTTAATTGGGCTACTTGAGGGGCCTTTAGGAGAATTAAGATTGGACCTCCTAATGGGCCTTGAATTCTAACATTGAGCCTAATGTCATTCAACCCATTAACATTAATCTCACTCCACTAAAGGATTAATGTTGCACTATCCATCTTAACCCATATTACAATCATATGGCTCCCGGTCATTATTTCTCGTGTTTAAGATTCTCTTGTCCGTTAATTAATCAAGCCACTGAACGCTTTAATTAATTTAACATCTTAACCTTGGAGTAAGGACAACTCTTCTTTATCATCATAACGGAAACAAATTCCACTTGCAAGATTTAGTATGACGAACGTTTAGAGCCCACCAAGGGGACTAATCATGCAAGACACTCCAAGCACACGTTCCTCTGTATTAAATCTTAGCAACTATCATGTTCTCAATGTCGTCACCTAAAATGCAAAGTATTGAGTCTTATTGACTCTCTACCCATAACAAAATAAAGTATCACGCATGGATTACACATAGTTCTATTTAAGGGACAGAGGTTTAGAAATAAACGACTACTGAGATCTAATTCTTCATCCCATAAATCAGTACGGAAGAATTACCTCTCTGTAGGTCCTTTTCAATGCATCATCATGCACTAGTGTAATCCTTTGGTCAAGATAAGCCAATCTGGAATCTATACATCAACCGTTTACCAATGGGGTGTTCAAATCCCATCTAGGTTGTGAATTTAGTACTTGTTACAAGACAATGATAATGTGATCTTGCTGTGAGTTATCCGGGGATCACCACATTTATCTATAGTGTAACTTGTACTGTTATATGAACGGATTGCAATAAATAAATAACATTCATATTATTTAAAGCACAATAATAAAAGATTTTTTTCAGAGAAATCTCAAAGATTCAGTTTACTTATACAAAGTAAAAGCATACTTTCTAGTATAACCCTAACAAAACCGACTCAATCTCTTTACTAACGGTTAGACCCGATCTGACCGTAAATATTTAAGGTGTCGGGTTCAACTTCCGCTTTTAAAACATAAGGTGTGGTCAGAATTATTTCTCTCACACACACTGCACTCCCTCCTTTTCTCCACCGCCCTCTGTCGCCATCGTTCAGCCTCTGTCGTCAATTTTGTACAATAATTTTTTTAATATTTATATATTTTTGTATACATCATTAGATGTGCATGATTATATATTTAATTTATGCATTTCATTGAATCTAATTAGTTGATTAAATTTAATTTTAAATATTTAAAAATAATTAACTGATGATTTGAATTAAGTGGTGATTAGTATAATATATAATTTATTGAATTATTGATCATATCTAGAATTAGGTGATGATTTATTAAATTTAATTAGTTGCTTAGTTGAGTGTTTTAGTTTATCATATTTATAATCACAAAAACTCGTATGCAATATTGCACAAAATCCAACCCGTGTAATATCCCCAAATGAAAATTTGTGGATCCAATAAAATTTTTAGGGAAAATTCTCGCCACTTCCAGAATGTATACCACATGAACATATTTGTGCTACTGTAAGACAAAATGTGTGCTACTACATCTTAAAAAATTATTTTTTTGTACTTTTAAAGTAACTACAAGAATAATATGTATTTTTACAAGAACAAATATGTGTTTCTTAATTTATTTTTCATTTTATTATTAGTTTTATGTTGATAATATGTTGCTAATGTAATAATACCTTACATGTGTTACTATCTCGCCACTCCCAGAATGTATACCACATGAACATATGTGTGCTACTGTAAGACAAAATTTGTGCTACTACATCTTAAAAAATTAATTTTATCGAAATCCCAGAATGTATACCACATGAACATATGTGTGCTACTGTAAGACAAAATGTGGGCTACTACATCTTAAAAAGTAATAATTTCTATAAAAATCAATAAATATTTATAAAAAACGAATATTTTTTCTTGTAATAATACACATATTGATCTTATATTGTATTAACATGTTTGTTTTATACAAAAACAAATGAATATATGTAAAAAAACAACATTTGTACTTATAGTAGTACACATTTGACCTTATAGTAGCTTAAATTTACTCATACAATAGCATCAACTAGAAACGAAAATCCTGAAATTTAAAAATTGCCCAAATTCCACTCGACACGTTCAAGATCCGCGAATTTTGTTACTTTGACCCTGACCCGCGAATTTTCAAACCTTTCATTTTTTGGCATATATTGCACCGTGCAATATTGCACGGGAGACCTACTCATTTATAATTAGGTGATCACCATGAATACAAACTCTCATTTAACATATATAAGGATAAAAAAAGAATTCATTCACATTACCATTGAAAGATGTTCATTTAAAAAAATATTCTAAATGTTAACATCTTTAGGAAAATTTGAATCACCAATATGTTAACATCTTTAGGAAAATTTTCTCCCTAAAAAGATGTTTAAAGAAGGAATTCTCCCTAGAAAGATGTTCATGGATTGAAATTTGAATCACCAAAATGTTAACATCTTTAGGAAAATTTTCTGATAGAAAGCAACATAAGAATTGTCCTAAATTCCTCAATGTTTTATCGAACCCTCTTTTTGTTTCTTATTATTGGTCCAATTTCTATTGTGGTCTCCTCCATAATTGTGCTAATTAAACTCAGTCCTCAATTCATTGAATCAATTGTCTTTGTATTAAATGTTTTCTGGAAATTCTTGGCATTGGATTGGATGTCTTCTTCAAAAGTGGAACCACCCATGAATTTTTTTTGTCAACTTGTCAATCCTATGATTAAATGTTGAAAGAAACATGATAATTATTTAGGGGGTTATATATATACTAAAATTGCCTAAAAATTAATTAATAAGTATGTTATAAACCAGTTTTATCATACAATTCAAAAGATTTTAGTTTTTCATTATAAAACATTATTATTAAGTCCATATTTTTTAATAAATTATTAGTCTTATTAAAAAAAAGATTTACTTTTTTTTTTCAGTATTGACGCCTTTCAGTTTGACTTATATAACTATTTAACTATAGTGGATCTTAAAAAGAACGATTTTTTTAAATATTTCATTGTTGAGATTGGAGATCAAATCATAAATATTGAATTTGATGATATAAAATTATTCAGATGGAGAAGTGGTAGAAGTATTACATGTGATTGACTCTTCAGTATCATATTAGTAAAAAATATATTTGGATTTTAATTTGGCACTATTTAAGGGAAGGAAGGGGAGAAGAATTTCAAATGATAGCAAATTTTTTTCTTGTGCAAGCTTCATGTAAACGGTGAACTCACTCAACAGTTGATATTTTTTATATTGAAAAGTGATGGTTGATTACACTGAAAATTTGACACATAAAATCAATCGATAACAGTGTAAACTTTCAATGTAATAAACCTTTATTTTATAGTATAATCAGCTCATGCTTTTCTGTGTAAACAACCTCAACTATTGAGTGAGCCCACTGCGCACCAGTTGCATATTAGACATCCTTATTTATTTTTCATTAAAACTCTCTTTATCTGTTAAACCCACGACCCACAACACATATAAGACGAAGAATTTTTTATTTTTTTAAAAATTAAAAGTGTAATGTGCAGTCACAACCTTGAGGTAGGAAAACCCAGAGTTGCGAACTTAATTAAAATTTATTAGTTGTACATATATTTTATTAATTTTATTAGTTGTACATATATTTTAGTAATGTGCAGTCACACGTGTTATAATTTTATTAGTTGTACATATTTTTTTTTAAATAGAATTTAAAATTTCAATTTAAAATATTACTTGATATCAAATTTTTTTTTTTATATATATCAAAATTTGAGATGTTTTTTCTATATAAATAGATATCAATATTGAAATAGCTTCAAACACAATTGTTTTCTCTTTTTCATCTCCTCATTTGTTTAATCTTCTAATTTTCTATCATTATACAAACTCCCAAAATTATTCAAATTTTAAATTTTTTTTTAATACAAAAGATTTTTCGAACTCTTAAAAATTCACATACCTATTATTAATTTGAGCTATGTATTTTAACTCTTGTGATTTTTAATTTTTTTATTAAAATTGTTATAATTTTTAAGTATGTTGTAGTCTTTTATTATTATTATAAACTTTTAATATAATAAAATTTGTAAACATATAATATCTAATTAATAAAATATAAAAATATTATTTATTTTATACATACAAGATTAACGAATTGTTGATTTGAACATCCAGCCTCGAAATTCTAAATTAGCACATATAGGAAAAAGTATCCCTCGCATATATCAACTGTAAGTGTAAAATTGCATAATTTAATATTTGTTCAATTAAAAATTAATATTATCTAGTAAAAAATAATTAGGTTTGAACAAATAATAATTTAAAATGAAATGTCTAATATTTTAAAATTATATTTAAATTATTTTTGTGGAGAAATTATCTTTTAAATTTCTCTTTTTGGATTTTTTAAAAATCTGTTTACTGGACCCTCGTATAGTTTAATGTCCAATGAGCCCGGAATTGACATTTAAAAAAAATCCCGGAATTGACATTTCAAAAAAAAAAAAAAAAAAAAAAGCCCGGAATTGAAAGTGAAACCAACAAAGACACATTAATTAAGCTAACGGAAGAAGGTTCTTATGTTATAATCCAAGTAAAGAATAGTCACAGTCCCTAGAGATGATTTTCCCCCATGTATTCCCAAATTCCAACAAGTCACATTCAATGAAGAGTTATTCACTTATTCTTTCATTAGTTTTATTTAATATTTATTCATAATATAAAATTTATATTATTTAATATATTTACCAATAATATAATATTTTTTGTAATCTAAATTTAAAGTCTAATAACATCAGCGAAATTCATAGTATGAAATTTATATTATTAGATACATTTATAAATATTATAATATATTTTACTATAATTTCAGTTTACAAGTCTTATAATATCAGCGAGTATAAATAAAATAATATTATTACTATATTTAATGATATTAATTTCATATTATGAAAATTGCTTCGTAAGAAAAAATTGTATTTTTTTAGCACTAGAAACAAACATATTTTGATTGAGTTCAGACATAGGATAAAACCAAGAATATGTTTTGAAATATACAAAGGTAATAAATTTAGTACAGTGGAGATATAAATGACAAATTATATAATTAAAAAACATTATACATATTTAAAGAATAACTCACTATTTTTTTTAAAATAAGTTAGTAGAGTTGTTCTACGATCAAAAAAACGTATTTGCGCTTCCTGACGTTAGGGAATGAAGTTGACACATCATCTTACTTTTCCAAAGGAGGACATAGCTTCGCATCAATAAATTAATTAATTTGATAAGACTATAGATTTAAATTACCAAAATATCCTTAATATTATCTTATATATACAAATTTACTTTATTTATAATTAAACTTTTTTTTTCTAAAAATGTTCTACTTAAATATAAATGTGGAATTTAAACCATTGCTCACATAATTATTTACTTTTAGAATTTAATCACCTATTTATTAAATTCGGAAAACACATTTGATGTAAAATTTTGTACAAGTAATACGCTGAGTTGGTATTTTAACCATAGATGCAAATGGCTCCCGCCAAAATCGCCTAGACGCTTGGCGGCACTTGATCGCCGATGCCTAGATCAAATCGCCGAGAAAAATCCGCCAATATATTTGACACTGCCGAGACCGCCTTAGTACCGCCTAAAAAACCATTACTATTTTTTAAAAAATTCCTAAAAATTAAAATATGGAAACTAAACTACTAAATTATTAAAAAAATAAAAAGTTAATTGGAATACTTCATAATTTATTCGTACTATGTATTTTATTATTTTTGTATTTCATTTAGAAGTTGGACCAGTGACGAAGCCAGCGTTTAAGTTTAGGAGGGCCCAATTTTCGTCAATCTAAAAACTTCTATAAGCACATATTAACGATTTAGTTGGTATATTTACAAATATTTGAATTATTTTATAATATTACTTCATCATTTAAGAAAATATTATCATTATATATAGTGCTCAAAAGTTATATTTAGAGTGTATTTTAAAACTCTATTTATTATTTTATTTACGTGGGAAGCTCTATTCACTTTTTAAAAAAAAAATATTCATTAATTTTTTTTAGATTTTTTTTTAGTACAATCAAAAGTATTAAGTGTTTGAAAATTAAATTGAGAAAATTGATGTGTTTGTGAAAAATTAAATTATTTTTTATTAATGGTGTAAGTAATTGTTTATGGCCGGGGTAGTTATGTTTATTAAAAAAAAAATTATATAATTAAATTAAAATAAACTAAAATGACGTAGTACTAAAATACTAGCATATAATATAATATATAGTACTCATAAATTATATTTATTGATCAAAACACTTTAACTAGAAGGAATTAAAAAATGTGTTTCCAAGGTTCAAACCCTGGTCTGTGGAACAAAAAGTACACTATACAACATGCACTTAATCACTTGGACTCATTTATAGAAAATTACATATATAAAGTAGACTTTTACGAAATTTCAGGGGGGCCCAATGCCCCTCCTGTACCTATGCTAGCCCCGTCCATGAGTTGGACAATGTCGTATTATCATAGATTTTAATGTTTTGTTGACTTGTTACATTTTGTGAAAAATATATTTGGTTATTAACTATGCTTTAAATTTATAATTTATTATATAATGCGCATTTTTATTAATATATATTTAGAAAAAAATTAATATTATTAAAAATTTAAAAAAATAAAAAACCCTTGACCCCACTTAAGTGCTCTAAGCGTTTGGCTGCACTCGACCGTCCAACGACCGACAAGCGTCATTTTCACCCATTTTTAACCAATTAAAAAACACAAATCACCCCAACCTATCCACCCCTTCCATTATGTCTCCAAGCTACGTCTCCCTTACCCCTCCATTATCTTCTCCATCACTTATTATTGTATTCATGTTTCATTGTTTTTTCCCCTAAAGAAAACTCACGCATCATTTCAAAAATAATAAATCTCAATTTTTTATTTTTTATTTTTTGCAGTGAAATCCGACTTATTTTTGGATTTCAAAAACCGTTCTCTATCTCTGCTTGAAAAAAATTCATCACATATCAACAATAATAGACAGAGGACTCCTCCAATAATGGGGATGACATTGAGTCTATTGTGCGGTAAAAAGTTGTTTTCATGGTGAAAAAAATAATCAAAAATAATTTTAGCTCTGGTTTAGGATTTCATGGAATTTTAAAAGATTTTTTTAATAAATTTTTTTTTGTTGTTATTCAATTAAAATTGTATATCACTCAACTGATATTCAATTTAAATTTTCAAGATTTTTTAAAGAGTCCATTCAAATTCATTAGTATTCATTCTAAACTTTTTATTATTTAAAAATGATCAGTTGGTATTAAAAAATTAATTTTTTTAAAGGATTGTTGTATTAGATGAATTTTGAATGACTTTTTAGCGTATTCTATAAATACCAATAATTTCATCCAAACTTATCAGATTTTAAAGGATTGTTGTAACATGACTAGAATTAATATGTCATTAATTTGCAAAAGTTATATATATACAAAATAATAAAATAATTACAATTATATATGACATGAAATATAGTATAATACATAATCATAACTACAAATTATTAAATAAACTATTTAATTAATATTCCCACATATTTTTTCAAGAAATTAACGAAATTGTCTATATATTTATCATGCAACTCTCTATCTCCGAAAATTGCAGTAGTTTTTTTTAGCATTTCTTTAGAAATTTTCAATTGAACTGGTGGACGAACCTTCATCTTTAACATTACCAGTTAGTGAAAATCATAACTTTGAACATATTATTTGTTGGTCCCTTAAAGTGGTCAAGGTCTAGAGGGGGGGGGGGGGTTGAATAGACCTTGAGTCAAAATCAGATTTTCAAACTTTTCAAAAGAGGGAATTCTAGAACCTTACAGTAGCCTCTTATAAGTTCAAAACAACAAGTCTACAAGAGTTTTAAAACGAGACCACAAAGGTTACAACTGTGGACTAGAGAAGTCTACAGCTGCAGAGTTTAAAAACTTGCAAATAAAATGTCACTTGTAGAAAAAGGATTAGAGGAGTTCTCACACTTAAAAGTGTATTGAGAATACTCTAATGTGCAGCGGAAATAAGTGAGTGTTAATGAAAAACAATATAAACAAACTTAACAACTGAGTGACTTAGAGAAGTCTACAGCTGTAGAGTCAGTTTTTCTTTGTGAAAACCACAAAGTTTTATGCACTCAGTTTTCAAAAGAATGATGAATGTAACAAGTAAATTAAATATGCAAAACAAGAATTTAAATGACAGAAAGTAAATAAACCAAATTTATAGTGGTTCAGTGTCTATAAAAAGACCACCTACATCCACTGTTACACCACTCAGGTGCCAAATTCACTAAGATGAGATCACTTAGATCAGTAAAAGTAGTTCCCCCTTAGAACTAGGTTCACTCAGATTCCTATTGTAACAAGAGATTAAACTACCCTATTCACTCAGAATACAACTCACAAAGAGTTTACAAAACCTCACAAAGAGATATCTACACTAAGTAGAAATATAAAATAGGTGAGGGAACAACAACAAAAAGTGTGATTCTTATTAAGAAAATCCTAACCAACTATCCTATGAATCACAAAGAAAGATAAACACAATAAAGCTCTCAGAAAGTTTGTTGGCTATAGACTTGCTCAGGCAGAATGGTTGTATGCTCAGGGTTGTTGTTGTTGCTTCCTCTGGGGACTTCTTCTATTTATAGATTGAGTGGTGTGACTTACCCGTTGAGAAATTCAAATTTGAATTCAGGATAAGACTCCTCTCTCTCTCTATTTGGCATGTGTGAAGTGGTCATCATCCTTCACATAGGATAGTACTAAGTGTACTATTGTCATTTTCTTCAGAATTCTGGCTGTCTTCAGATTAATCTTCATTATCCTCCAGAATTAAAGAAATATCCTTCACTTAAGTACGTTTAGTGAGTGCATGAGAGCTACACTAATTGTGCTTAAGGGCCTTCATAATCTTCAATAAATCCCTGACTTGTGCCATCTCTTAAAATGGTTCTTTCAGCTGTAGGGTTTTCAACCTTACAGTTGTAGAGTCCCGTAAATACAAAAATCGGCTGTAGAGAAACCTTACAGCTGTAGGGTCATGTCTAACTGTAGAATGATCAAGTATACAGCTGCAGACTTCACTTACAACTATAAATTTCAAACACCAATTTCCTTAGAACAAGTGTTAGATCATTTTATCCAATTAAACACATTGTTTTACACACATCAAAATCTAAACCAAGGTATTTAACAATTTCCCCCTATTTTGATGTTGGCAAAACATAGCAACAAAACAAACAACAAAGACAATAAGATATTGTCAGCAAGAATAGAACAAGAACATAAATAACAACCAAACAAGAAACAGAAGGAAAAAGCTGCATAAACAAAAAGGGTTTAAGATACAGCTTACAGAAAGTAATTAGACAAAAAACTAAAAAGTTTTAGTGTCTAATCTATAACAAATTCTTCACCTCCTTCTGTGCTTGGGATCAACATCTTCTTCATCATCCTCATCCTCAGATTCATCTTGAGGTTTCAGAATTCCTTGCTTGATTAGGGTCATAATTGCATGTTTTTGCATCCATTTCTACATGGTTTTGATGTGCTTATGTTCATATTTGACCCTAAAATGCTATACTTTGTGTATTTAACACTTTTTGGCTAGAAAGTTGTGTTTTGTAGTGAAAACGAGCAAAATGAGGAATTCCTGACTACATGGGACGAGATGATGGAAACAGAGGCCATGGAAATATTTTATACACTCATTGGAAGACCCTAGGAAGCTTGGACGAGCCGTAGGGTCGAAAACAGAATTATCAAAAATCAGACATCGGCACTTACATTGCGACCGAGTGGTTCCCAACTGGCGACCGGACGGTCCACTAAGGCTGACCGAGCGGTTCGCTACGGCCCAGGGTGGAAATTCCCGCTCCCTCAGGAGGCTTGTGCAATGACCGAGCAGCTCTAAGCCAATGACCGAGCGACTCCAAGCCAATGACCGAGCGGCTGTCCGAGATTCCACATTTTCAAGGGCATTCTCGTCCTTTCACGCGTTTAATGAAGGGCAAGTTGGTCTTAGCATTGTGGGCACTATAAATACTCAAGAATCAGATTCTCAAAGGCATCTTCTTCATTAGTTAGATCATTAGGTAGTTTTAGAGATATAGATTAGAGGTTATTAGTAGGTTCTTAGTTAGATTTCATACTTCTCTCTACAATTACTTTTGATCCATCCATTGGATCTTTAATCCGTTTTCTCCATTAGATTAGTCTCGTTCTTAGCTATGATTCTACGGTTCAATTTACGTTTTCAAGCTTTGGATCAAGATTTAGCACATTGGAGGTTTGTAGATTGTATTCAATTTCTTCCACTTATGGTAAGTTTTCCTTTAATTCTCTTGTTATAGTTCTTATTCATGATGATTAGAATGTTAATTGATGATATGAACTTCCAATTAGCCATGGGCTAATTCCTTGTTGCATGGTTGTATGAATACTATGGTAAATTTAGTCTCTTGTTAATCCTATGCATGAATTAGTAATCTTATTGAATTAGATCTCTTATTAATGACTTGTATGAATGCTTGAGATGTTTAATTGGAATGTATGGCTTATATGTTTTAGCAATGAAATGAGAATTGAGTTATAAGAACTTTATGCATACCAAGTGTTTGATATTTGGCTTGTATGATCAATGAGAATTGCATATTAGCCTAAGACCTCTTAATTGGAGTGTTAGGAGTTGTACAGAGATCTAAACACCTAATACAGCCCTTACCTTGTGTTGTAGAGAGATCTAGACACTAGTTGGCTTGACTAAGACACCAAGAGATCTTTTGCATGCTAGTATGGATAGGATTCTAGAGGAACCATAGTAGGATTACTTCCATGTACACTTCACGCTTACTCACTTCTTTGAGGTGATAGTTAGGATTTACTATTCCTTGTTGAATTAGTTGATAGAAACCATGATTATTTTCTTGCTTTCCTAGCTATCTACCTTTGTGAACACTCAATACTTGCTTGATATCGCATCATTTTCCTATGTTCGATATTTAACTTGGTTAACTTGCCGCGACAACAACGACCACGTCACTTTCGTGGAAATCATCACGATTTTGGCAAATAAGTTTTTGGCGCCGTTGCCGGGGAAACGATCACTTTGTTAGGCTTGTATTGATGTTTACTTTGTTTTTCTTTATTTCTTATTTTACTTGACTCTTCTAGGTGAGTGTTGATACTTGCTTGATTTTTGTAGGAGTGAATTCAATTGATGATGAGCGAATACAATCATTGCTCGTATTCTCCACAAACTATATCATCTCCTAATCCATATCTACATCAACTTTACCCATTTGAAATCCCAACCACTTTTGATAAAATCACCATGTTAGAAGAGTGTATGAAGCACATAATGGTGACGTTATGGAACCAAAACCAAATTCCACCACCTCCACAAGAAGTTTCTTATCCTTCTAACTCATATACATCTCAAGATTCCTACTCTATGAAGATCCATATTCCTGTACTCCACCCATTCCTATGCCTTGCCATCAAGAAGAAAATCCTCCTAGCCATTTAAATGAGATTCCAGCTCACATTCTCAAGGAATTGGAAGAGATGAGCCTCGAAGTAAAAAGGGACTTTGAAGAGACAAATAGGAAGTTTGATAAACTTTTCCAAGCTCAAGGAGATCAAATCAAGAGCTTAGAGTTCCAATTGGGGCAATTGACCCAACAAGCCTATGAGATTTGTGAAATGTCATATCAAGATTCCTACTCTCATCATGATTATACATGCTCTTACATTCCATATCTTCCTATGATTTTCCATCAAGAAGACACTTCTTCAAGTTATGAGGAAGACATTTTAGCTCAAATTCTCAAGCAATTGGAAGAAATAAGAAGTGAAAATGAAAGGTGCTTTGAGGAGAGAAACAAGAAGTTTGATGAAATGATCATGTCTCAAAGTCATCAAATCAAAAGTTTGGAGTTCCAATTGCAACAATTGACTTGTAATGTGATAAGGAAGAAATTAGAGCTCTTCTTGGAGGAATTGCGCACCCAAGCCTATTATAAAGAGGAAGATGGGGGTAAAAATCTAGATGAAGGGAAAGTGGAAAGCATGGGGGAAGAAGGGAATATGGAAGGTGAAGATGATGATCATCATAAGGAGAAGAAAGCTCTTTCTATTCTAGATTGTCTCAATGCTAAATTTTTTATTAATCCTTCTAATGCATATATTGATTATAAGATTCCTATTATTGTTGATGACATTGGTTATAAATATCCTCATGTTATGTTGATTAGGGATAAAAAAGAAGAGAGGGATGGACTAGAAGAAGAGCAAAGAGATAAAAGTGGAAAGGAAGAGGATAAAGAAGAAATTTATGAGAGTGAAGAGGATGACGAAGATGAGGATGAGCATGACGAATACAAGGACCTTTATGATTACTTTGATTTTGATAAGAAAGTTCCCTACAATGATGAGTTCAAGGAGATTAAAGAGTCTTGTGTTCAAAAAACTTTCTATCTTAAGAGTTTCACTAACCCTCATATTAATTCTCTTGATCATGATTTTAAGCCTTCTTGTGATGAAATTGAATATGATACTCCCTTTGTTTGTATTGATAGGAATCAAGAACAAGAATTGGAGGATAAGGAAAAAGAAGATTCAAGAGGAGGAGAGAAAGGACATGAAGAGGAAGATAAATGTCCACTCATGGATTTGAGCTTAATGGAAAAAAGAACAACAAAATAAAGTGGAGGAGGAGCCTACAATTGAAATGAACATTTCTAAACCCTTAGACTCTTCCACTTGTGCTTTAATTGATAAAGTTGTTCATTGTGAATTTGTCTTACCTCTTGATTTGATTAATGATAAGATTGAATTGAAAATCCTCTTGAATATGTTTGATAATAGGAGATGGGGGTGAATTGGTTTGAGAAGAAATGAGAAAGAAAATTCTTGTGCTTATAGGTATAAAATGATAAGGAAAGTAGGGGTATGGGGTAGAAATTCTATTTGTTTCCTTGATTATGATGCTTTGATATTGTTGAATAATGGGAGGAATACTAGATATCCTTGGCCATTTAGCTAACGTTAGTGCCGTCCGGCTAGGGGACGTTAAATCCAAGCGCTAGATGGGAGGCAACCCATCCAAAAAGTTCTTTTTCATTTGTTTAGTTTGTAGTTTAG
>JAPKLY010000063.1:932251-1011670 GCA_026898435.1 Prunella vulgaris
ACAAGAAGTTTGGACTCTAGTGGAGAGGCCCAAACATCAGAAGGTCATAGGCACTAAGTGGGTATTTAAGAACAAAAAGGATGAAAATGATGTAGTAGTTAGAAACAAGGCAAGGCTAGTAGCACAGGTGTATTCACAGTCAGAGGGGATTGACTATGATGAGACATTTTCCCCTGTGGCAAGACTAGAAGCCATTAGATTGTTTCTGGCCTATGCTGTTTTCAAAGGGTTCAGAGTCTATCAGATGGATGTCAAGTCAGCTTTTCTGAATGGAATCCTAGCAGAAGAGGTTTATGTGGAACAACCACCAGGATTTGAGATTGGAAACAAGGTTTATAGGTTGCAGAAAGCTTTATATGGACTAAAGCAGGCACCTAGAGCCTGGTATGATACTCTTTCACAGTTCTTACTGGATAGTGGATTCAGTAAGGAAAGATAGACAAAACCTTGTTTAGAAAGGAAGACGGAGATGATATCCTCTTAGTGCAGATATATGTGGATGATATCATCTTTGGCTCCCCCAACAAACTGATGTGTGATGAGTTCAGCAAGCTGATGACCAGCAAGTTTGAAATGTCCATGATGGGGGAGATGACTTATTTTCTTGGACTGCAGGTAAAGCAGATGTCCAATGGAACGTTCATTAGCCAAGCTAAGTATGCCAAGAATTTGATAGAAAAGTTTGGAATCAGTAGCAGCAGAGAAGCTAAGATTCCAATGATGGCAAATTTTAGCATGGATCCAGATGAGGCTGGTGAGAAAGTGGATCAGACACAATATAGAGGACTTATTGGTTCTCTGCAGTATCTCACTGCCAGCAGACCTGATATCAGCTTTGCAGTAGGTGTGTGTGCAAGGTTTCAGGCAAATCCTAAGAAATCTCATCTGGAAGCAGCAAAGAAGATTGTAAAGTATTTGAAGGGTACTTACAATCTAGGCCTCTGGTACCCAGCTGATGACAATTTTCAGCAGAGTGGGTATTCAGATTCTGACTATGGATGGTGCAATATTGATAGGAAATCAACTTCTGGCACATGTCAGTTTCTAGGAAGTAAGCTGATATCTTGGTTCTCCAAGAAACAGACTTTAGTAGCTACTTCCACAACAGAGGCAGAGTACATGGCTGCTGGTATTTGCTGTTCTCAGCTGCTCTGGATCAGACAACAGCTGAGGGACTACCATGTGATTACCGAAGAGATACCCATTTTCTGTGATAGCACAAGTGCAATAGCTATTACTCAGAATCCTGTTCTCCATACTAGATGCAAGCATGTGGACATAAGACATCATTTTCTTCGGGATCATGCTGAGAAATGAGATATCAGGATGGAGAAGATTCATACGGAGAAGCAGAGAGCAGATGTGCTTACCAAACCCTTAGCAGAGGTAAGATTCAGAGAATTAGTAGCAGAGTTAGGAATGATAGATGGAGGAGTAGCCCTTTAGAAAGAAAGTTTTTGGGTAATCGGGTTGTCAGCTGGTACCCAGCTGAGGACTATTCTGCTGAAGTAATCAGCTGATCCTAACAACAGCTGATCTGGTATGTCTACTTATTCTTTCCTTTCTTTTCTCTATCTTGATATGTCTAACTTGATACAGGGATAAGTTATGAAAGTCAGACAAGGCCACTTTGCTTCAGCTGATCCATATCAGCTGACATTAAAGACCCAAATGAGCAGAAAAGATATTCATAAGGATCGCTCTTATCAGCTGATTTTGCCACGTCGGCATCTCGATAAGTATTTCTATGATCTTTATGTCAGTTTTTTTTAAGAATTTTATCTATCAAATCTTTTCAAAAATTAATAAATCCTTAATTTCTAAAATTATTTTAGAAAATTGGCAATCAAATCTTTTCTTTTACGAAAATTCGGGGATTTATTACCTTTTTCAAAATAAGGTGTCAGTTGCAATTAATTTAACTTCGCCTAAAATCTCTCAAAAAGCACTTTCATCATTACCTTTTTAAAAAAGGCGAATCTTTTGAGGCGGTCGAAACCTTTCGAAATCCTGACACCCACGCATCACCTCCAAAATTCTCAAAGGTCATTTATTCTGGACCTTTGATTTGTGTGGTGCAAGATACAAATCTACGATCAAAATTGATTTGTTTTAATTTTGGAAAAGCTGCTCATATTCTTCTAATACTATAAAAACCCATTTAATTGATTTCTGAAAAACCTTTCTACTTCGACTTCCTTCTACCTTTCTCCTGCATATTATTCTCTGCATCTCTAATCTGTGTGTTGAAGCTATGGCGTCCAAGTCAATGCAAAAATTGTTCAAAGAAAAGATGTATGCAGAGATGTGTGTCGATTTCGACACGACTAGGGTTCCTGAAATTAGAGAAATTCTAAACCTTCTCCAACATCAAAATCTCCGAACCTTCATCTCCATGACCCCCCCTGATCATAAAACCCTAAATTTTTATGCCTTCCAATTCCTTCTTAGGGACCAGTTCAGCACAGACTCCATCAGCTCCTTGGTTGATGAAGTAGTTGTTGTTATCTCCAAGGATGCTGTCGCTGATATCTTTGGCCTATCCTCCACTGGTGTCTAACCTCACAAATATAAAGAAACCGACTATCTGGAAACCTTTCAGTTAATGGCCAGGACGAGTTTCAGGGACACCACCACGAACCTGAAGAAATCCATGCTGAGAAGGCGGTTTCGGTTCCTGATGGATGTGGTGACCAAGGTCATCTTGGCAGAACAGGGGAGTTTGGACGCCATTACCAAGCTCCGCCTGAGTGTGGCCCGCACCATTCTCGATGGGGTGCAAGCAGACTGGGTGAGTCTGCTATGGTTCCGCCTGGAACAGGAGTCCAAGAGGTGCTTGGTGAAGGAGGTGAATGGGGAACATGTTTACAGCTTCAAATCCAAGTGTTCCATGGCCACCAAGATCACTATTCTTCTGAATCATCTGCTGCCCCAGCATGAGTGGGATGAGGAATGGGTTGTTGAGTACAACAACACCAAAGTTCTTAAGGGGAAGTAACTTGGACATCATTGGGCCAGCTGACTCAGATTCCGATACAGTAGCTGTTGCCCCTGGTCCTTCTGTTGGTCATGGGAAGAAGCAGAAGAGGAAAGCTCCAATGCCTGCTGGAGGTGGTAAAAAGAAGAAATCCAAGAAAGAAACCACTCCAATTCAAAGGAAGCTCTCCTTTGATTCTGATTCAGATGAAGAAGAGGATACTGCTGTGCTAAGCAGTCTGAAGAGGAAGAAATCTTCAGCAGAGATGCCTACTCTGCTGGTTGATGAGTCTTCTGGAGAAGAAGAGCAGGCTGTGGAGGAGTCAACTGAGAAGGCTACATCAGATGAGGATTCTGCGACTGGCTCTGATGGAGAGGAAGAGGAGTCGGAAGAGAGGGCGTCAGCTGAACCCTCAGTAGCTGAGACAGAGGTTCTTCATTCCTCTGCTGATACACCATCCGCAGACACACCTATAGCTGCCTCACCTATCAGGTCAGCTTCTCCTACACCCTTTTCTGATCCTTCCCAACACTTCTCAACACCAGCCGATCCCTCACCTTCACAAATCCCAGTCGGCAATGAACCAGAGGAGATGGCTACCTCTGGAGAGCCTTCCGCTACCCCCAAACCTTCTCACCCTGAACCCATCATTCTCAATAACCCCAACTCCCCCTCCGAAATGGCCAAACAAGCTCGTCTAGCTCACCATCGTTCAAAAGGGCCTCTTGAACGAGGGATGATTATTTCTGCCCTTGCCCACATTTCCCTTTACATTCCTGAACTCAACCCTTATCCAGCCTACCAGGACATCCTTGCTGATGGCCTAGCTTGGGCACAAGCAAGAGAGGGGCCAGTTACCTTCTTTCTGGCCCTAATTAAGGAGATGGGAGAAGCGGCATTCACTAAATGGGAGGAAATTTTGATGGAGGCCTTGGAGGTTAAGGCTCCATCCCAGCTGACATCCCCTGAAGGGCTGAGGAAGGTGGCTAGAGCTCTGTTTCTCAAAGATGTAGTGGCACTGGACTGCCCTGAAACAGCAGAGACTGAATTTATTCCTCCAGCAGCAAGCTTTGAGATCTCCCCTGCTGATCAGGTAACTCCTGCCCTTTTGGATCAATTGAAAGGATATTTTGATGACTACATCAGGGAGGTCAAAGCTACTCTTCTTGCTGCCAAGTCTGCTGCCCCCTCTATGATTGAAACTCATGTTCATCAAGTCCTGCTGGACCATCGCAACAAGCTGAAGGAAGCTATGGAGGACAGCTTGTATGCCACCCGGATTGAATTCTTCAATACTCTCCAGAACTTCAAGGCAACTGCCAGGGCCTTCAATGATGATGCATCTGCCTCACTTGCTGCTGAGTCTGAGAGATTCAGATTGGTCTCCGAAAGGTTGGAAGGACAAATTGCTGAGTGCAAACACGGTCAGGAGGACCTTAAAGATTTTGTGGACAACCTTCCTTCTTCTCTACCCTCTGTTGCAGTAATTGATGATATCAAAAAGGGGGAAGAGAAGAACTCAGCTGCTATTGCTGCCTTGCAAGCTGAGATGGCCTCTCTGAGAGCTCTTCTGGTGGATAATCAAGGGGTTCTATCTGCTAGTATAGAAAATGTTGAAGAATACATCAACACCAGAAAAATGGCTGCTCAGAAGACTCAGGAGCTGAGAGATCAGAAAATGGCCGAGACATTGCAGAAGCAAGAAGTTTTTGCTATAGAAAGGGAGAAGAAGAAAAGAATTATGAATGCTGAAATGGACGAAAAGCTGGCTAAGGAGTTGCAGCTAGCTGAGAAAGAAACCCCTGAGGAAAGGAGGAAGAGGCAAGAGAGGGAGATGAATGATGAGCTTGAAAAGAGATTTCAGAGGAAGCTGAAGAAGAAAGGGAAAGCAGTAGCTCATGGCAGCAGGACTAGGTGTGGAAAGTTCATCAGAGATCCAAATGAGCCTCTAGTTGATGGACCAATTGATATGTTCTACAATCAATTGTCTGATGAGCTGGTGGATCTCTGGAAAACTATAAAAGCCAAAACCATGATCCACTTCTATGTTCTCGGAGGAGAAGATACCAGAGGAGAGAGAGAGAAAAATGTTGAGTTCAGAGACTGGTTGAAGGAGACCTTTCCTAAGTTCTTCAGAGCTATCACAGAAGAGATGCTTAAGGTAGAGGTTCAGCCAGAGTTGCCAGAGATTGAGTATCTTCCTACTCCAACTGATGTGAGTGGAAAGATAGATTGGGTGGAAATCAGGAAACATTGGCTGCAGATCACTCAACTCTTTCATCAGCTTTCTGACAACTCTCTGCCAGCTTTGAAGGAAATAGAGAAGAGATTCCTGGACTGGTTGCAAGTTCCACTCAGCAGCAGAAGACCTCTCCTTATGTAATAGTCCAGCTGAGTCAGCTGATGATTAGGTTTTTTTTTTTTTGTTGTTCTTTCTCTTTTGATTATTAATAAAGCTTTATGATTTCAGACAACTTCTTGTTGTCAGCTGCATTTTGATTATGTCTAAAGATCTTACTTAAAGATCTTCTTTTCTGTCCTATGTTGATCTTGATTTTGATTGAATTTGCTTATCCGTTGAGATCAGCTGAGTTGGTTTTGATATCATCAAAAAGGGGGAACTTGGTAGGATTTCTGTGTTAGATGTTTTGATGATATAATAAACCAATCAGCTTGTATTAGGACCAGCTGAACATGTTAGTCAGCTGATGAGTAGTTAGGATTAGATAGGTTCAAGTGAGGGGGAATCTACCTTGCTGCATAGAAGATCTGAAGCTACCATAGAAGAGAAGACCAGCTGAGACCTTGTGGACTTAGCCAATTTCAGAAGACAGAAGATTTAAGCAGCTGACACTGGAGCATCGAGAGCGGATCATCAGAGAAGTTAACATCAGCTGATATCAGGAGATTAACTGATCAGCTGAGAGCACGTCGCAGACAAGACAAGGACCATGGATAAAAGACATATCCAGACAAAGTCAAGAAGACCAGCTGAGGTGCACACCAGCAGACTTGCACATCAGCTGAGGTCCAAGTATCAGCAGACTGATACACCAGCTGAGGAGACAGATCAGCTGAGGTTTTGTGCTCGGCCCAGATTCTTCGGAATCAATTTTAAGGGTTAACTTGCGACATAAAAGGAAGATTCCCAGAATAGAAGATCAATCAATCAAGGGGACAAACTTGATTGATTGAAGATCGCGAAGATTGACGGGAATCAAGAAGGAAATTCAATCAATCACATTGATTGATTGAATACGAGATTATAGGATCTCAGATTTCTAGTCTTTTCCAACGGCTAGTTATTTGACCCTATAAATTAGAGTAATAGTGATAATTCTTGATCGGGTTTTTTTTTTCACGCACATTAAGCTAGCCTATACTCTGTCAAATTTATCACTTACGCTCAAAAACACCATTCATACTTATCCTTTGTAAAAGCTTTGTAGAAGCTGCGAGAAGTCAATTGCGCTTGTAGCATTGACAAGTTGTAAGAGAGTAGTACTCTCAAACTGTAAGTAAGTGAGTAAGAAAGTTAGTGGAGAGCCCCTCAAGTCCAAGTTGGATTGAGGAGAGTGGATGTAGGACAGTTGGTCCGAACCACTATAAATCCCCTGTGTCTCTTCGTATTTCCTTCTGTTCTTATTTGTGCACATCACCTAAAAACCTATTTTCATTAAAAACGTTTCCGCACTATACACAGCGCACTATTTTCAAAATTCAGACTACCTCAAGTAGTCTGCTGATTTTCTGAATAAACCAGTAAAATTGAAAAAGGCTTTTGAATCATTACAAGTCTATTCAACCCCCCCTTCTAGACTTGTTCAAGTGTATTCTTCCCTAAAACCTGCCTTTGGGACCAACAGAAAGTGTGATTTTGAAAGAGCGTGAAGAGTATGTGCAACATTGCATGAAGATTTGGATGATTATTACATGATTCCTTCTATGCTTTACTAATCATACTTAGTCACTTTTACCCATATGTTCCTTCCCTACCAAAGAGCCAATACAACAACCTTTAAAAGTCCTCATTGATGTGTGATTGAATTGTCATTCCATGTGGTGGAGAATGTAGACTTGAGCCAAGCCTATGGGGTAGGTGTATATTGTGTGATGTATGAGTGAGCTTAAACACTTGAGTGTTGAGTGAAACACCTATCTTGAGAGGATCAAGACTTATTGACTTAATTTTGTGCTCATTGATTTGATTTTGATAGTTGAGTGGATGATATTGTATTTTAGATTTGCTAGGTGTTGAGTGATGATTCTATGGCATTGATCTTGTGCTTGATGCTTCATACATACAATTATTCCCCTATCTTATCGCTTCATTGCTCGAGACCGAGCAACAATCTAGTTTGGGGGTGTGATTAGGGTCATAATTGCATGTTTTTACATCCATTTCTACATGGTTTTGATGTGCTTATGTTCATATTTGACCCTAAAATGCTATACTTTGTGTATTTAACCCTTTTTGGCTAGAAAGTTGTGTTTTCTAGTGAAAACGAGCAAAATAAGGAATTCCCGACTACATGGGACTAGATGACGGAAACAGAGGCCATGGAAATATTTTATACACTCATTGGAAGACCCTAGGAAGCTTGGACGAGCCGTAGGGTCGAAAATAGAATTATCAAAAATTGGACATCGGCACTTACATTGCGACCGAGCGGTTCCCAACTGGCGACCGGACGGTCCACTAAGGCTGACCGAGCGGTTCGCTACGGCCCAGGATGGAAATTCCCGCTCCCTCAGGAGGCTTGTGCAATGACCGAGCAGCTCTAAGCCAATGACAGAGCGGCTCCAAGCCAATGACCGAGCGGCTGTCCGAGATTCCACATTTTCGAGGGCATTCTCGTCCTTTCGCGCGTTTAAAGAAGGGCAAGTTGGTCTTAGCATTGTGGGCACTATAAATACTCAAGAATCAAATTCTCAAAGGCATCTTCTTCATTAGTTAGATCATTAGGTAGTTTTAGAGATATAGATTAGATGTTATTAGTGGGTTCTTAGTTAGATTTCATACTTCTCTCTACAATTACTTTTGATCCATCCATTGGATCTTTAATCCGTTTTCTCCATTAGATTAGTCTCGTTCTTAGCTACGATTCTATGATTCAATTTACGTTTTCAAGCTTTGGATCAAGATTTAGCACTTTGGAGGTTTGTAGATTGTATTCAATTTCTCCCACTTATGGTAAGTTTTCCTTTAATTCTCTTGTTATAGTTCTTATTCATGATGATTAGAATGTTAATTGATGATTTGCACTTCCAATTAGCCATGGGCTAATTTCTTGTTGCATGGTTGTATGAATACTATGGTAAATTTAGTCTCTTGTTAATCCTATGCATGAATTAGTGATCTTATTGAATTAGTTCTCTTATTAATGACTTGTATGAATGCTTGAGATGTTTAATTGGAATGTATGGCTTATATGTTTTAGCAATGAAATGAGAATTGAGCTATAAGAACTTTATGCATACCAAATGTTTGATATTTGGCTTGTATGATCAATGAGAATTGCATATTAGCCTAAGACCTCTTAATTGGAGTGTTAGGAGTTGTACAGAGATCTAGACACCTAATAGAGCCCCTACCTTGTGTTGTAGAGAGATCTAGACACTAGTTGGCTTGACTAAGACACCAAGAGATCTTTTGCATGCTAGGATGGATAGGATTCTAGAGGAACCATAGTAGGATTACTTCCATGTACACTTCACACTTGCTCACTTCTTTGAGGTGATAGTTAGGATTTACTATTCCTTGTTGAATTAGTTGATAGAAACCATGATTGTTTTTTTTGCTTTCCTAGCTATCTACCTTTGTGAACACTCAATACTTGCTTGATATCGCATCGTTTCCCTGTGTTCGATATTTAACTTGGTTAACTTGCCGCGACAACAACGACCACGTTCACTTGCGTGGAAATCATCACGATTTTGGCAAACATTACTCTACTAGTTTCATGTTCTTCTCATCCTCTTCAATGTACTTCATCAGCATCTAAAGTTCATAAGCCTCAAATTCTTCTTCTTCTTTCTTTGATTTGAACAACTTCTTAGGCATTGGATCTCTCTTGATCTTCCCACTAAGAAGGAGAGCATTATCTCCTTTGTACAAAGATCCATCAGTTTTCAATGCCTTGAATTTCTAAAATATGTCCTTCTTGAGTTTGATTTTCTTGATAAGTGTATGCCTCTTGCATATGCTTAGAAATTCTTCCCAGAGAATGTCAAATTCAGTTTTCATTATTTTCTCCTTCTTAGCTTCTTCATTTTGTTCTTCAGCAGGTATCATGCTTAAGGGTTGAACATTCAGGGGTTGAGCAGTGACAACAGCTGTAGATTCTTCAAACTCTTTCTTTCTTTGCTTCTCTTTCTCTTCTTTTTCCCTTTCTTCTTTCTCCTTTTTCCTTGCTTGTGACTCTTTAACAGTCTTTTCCCAATAACCCAAAGGTTTTTGAGATGTAGGAGCTGTAGGTTTCTTTTGAGCTGTAGATTTAGGGAACTGTATAATCTTGCTTCCTTTGGAGCTTCTCTTCATCTGTTCTGATTGAATTCTCTCTTCTGACTGTTCTCCCAGTCTTATGGACAAATCTTTCAACTTAGCAGCTTCAAATTCCTTTGCTAAAGATTTTCCAATATCCTTCACATTCTCGAAAATGTCTTCAGTGTTCTTATCTCCTTCTTTGATCTCTTTCTCAATCTTGTTTTCCCCCTTTTTGCCAACATCAATGTGTGACAAAATGGTATTGAGTTTGCTCATGAGATCAATCTTCAAATTTTCATTTCCATTGATCATCTTTGTCATCTCATTCTTCATACTTTTCACTTCAATCTTCAATTGGAAAGAATCTTCTTTCATCAAGTTGATATCAGATTGCAGAGATGTGATTTCTCTTGTCTTCTGGATGACATCCTGTCTAACCAGTTCATTCTGAGCCAGTAAGCTGTCCACAACAACTTTGAAATTCTTTTCAAGAGTTTTCTATGCTTCTAGGCTTCTTTCTTCAAACTTTTTGACCAAATCTTCCATTCCTTTTCTTACATTCTGAGATATGATAGTATCAGGAACTCTCTTCACTTGTTTGATAATCTCTGCTTCTTTCTTCAAACTTTTTGACCAAATCTTCCATTCCTTTTCTTACATTCTGAGATATGATAGTATCAGGAACTCTCTTCACTTGTTTGATAATCTCTGCTTCAATTCCTTTGAGTGATTCCTCCATATTCTTCAATTGAGATACAACCTCTTTAGGTATCATCTGTGGATTTGAATCACTATCCTCTTCTTCAGAATCTCCTTCTCTTATTACCAACTCCTTACCCTTGGTAACCTTTTGAGCTTTGGAAGGCACCAACTCTACAGCTGTAGAGTCTTCAGTGGAAGCCTTCCTCTTGCTAGGAGTCAACACAAGCTTTGTCTTCTCTGTAGAGAAATCAGCTATATAATCATCCATGTTCACCATGTTTTCTCTTTCCAAAGCTGAGTTACTCTGCAGGGGAGGGGTGCATTGTTGATAAATTTCCTCAAGAGTGAACATTGCAGGAGGAGGTTGATTGAAAATGCTTGTGATAGGATTTGACAAGTCTTTAACACTTTCATCAATTTCCCTAGAAGTATTATCAACAATTTGCTCATAAGCTTGAACTTCTTCAGTAGGTTGAGCTTCAATTTCCACAGTCTTAGTTTGAACTTGAGCTTGAGCACCACCCATTGGTGCATCATCATCACCACCTTCATCATCATCTGGTTTATCCTTAGGTTCTTTGCAGGGTGAATCAGCCTTCTCTGCATCCTTTTCTTTTTCAGATTTAGGCTGTTCAAGAGCTGTTTCTTCAACATTCACTGGATCAGCAGCACTGGCTCCTGCAGACTCCATTAGAATATCTTCTTCTGCCAAAGTAGTTAAGCCCTCAGCTTCAAGTACTTGGTGACTACCTTCACCAATTCTTTGTGGCAATTCTTCTTCACTATCTGAGCTTGTAACCTCAAACTCAGCTTCAGGGAATTCAGCCTCTGGGTCTCTCTCAGATCCCATTGCAACTCTCAAAGCTGCAGCTGCTGACTTAGTGATTTTTTGTTTTGCAGATTCTTCAGCTACAACCTGCTTTCCTTTTCCTTTGTTCTTCCTTACTTTCTCAGCAATGAAATCATCAAGGAAGTTGGGCTTCATTAACTCATTCACATCATTACAATTTGTCCAGTTAACAACCCACAGGAATAAATTTCTTTCCTCAATTGTGAGTTTGTCCAACTCTTCTCTCACAATATTCCAATCATCAAATCTTTGCCTCTCTTCCTCAAAGCCTTCTACCATCTCAACTGGAACAATAGGGAGTTGTTCAGGTTCAGCAACTTGTTCTCCAACAATTTCTTCTTCTTCATGCTGTACAATTGGCAAGTCTACAGCTGTAGACTTGTCACTATCTTCATTTTGTAGCTTTCTTTGAATGAAATTTCTTCTGCCTCTTTTCTCTATCCACTTCATCTTCTGAATCAGTTGGTTCATCCACCAACAAAAGCTTCCTTCTCACATCCTTCTTCTTCCTATCATAGTGTTTTGGAGGACTAACAACTGTAAGTTTCTTTCCTTCAGACTTGTTTTTCTTCATTTTCTTGGATTTAGGAGCCATTGGAGTATCCACAACTCCTCTCTTAAAGTTAGATTTCCCAATAATTCTATGAACCAGAATGGGCTGACCTTCATGACCATTGAATAAGGAAAAACCTACTTCCTTCAGGATATAGTTCAAAAACAATCCAAATCTCTTATTCTTCATAGCTTTCACAACATTATTACCAATATTTCTAAGTAAAAGCTCTCCTATATCAATTTTAATCTCCTTATCAAAAGCAATCATTAAATCCCACATGAGAATAGTACCAGTATCATGTGCACCAGTTCTACATAACAAGCATTTATCAATAGCTTCATATAGATAGACATACTCAACTGCAAGGTCGTTTTTCTTGAATGTCCTCTTCCAGTTCTTAGGAAACGGCTTCTTTGCAGTGAATTTCTTCCAGTACCTCTCATCTTCATCAGCAAAGTTGAGGTTTTCATGAGAATCACCTCCAATCCTCAAGTGTAAAGCTCTGTAAATATCATCAGCTGTAATATTGACATTTCTTCCTTGTAGCTTCACTGACAATGTCTTTCTTTCAACATTAGCTTCAGCATTTCTGTAGAACTCATGTACTATCTTGTCATTATAAGCTCCTGGATTATGAGTGAGATAGTAATGAATCCCTTGATTCACTATGTGTTTAACAACATCTTCCATAGCATCAGTGGGATGCTTCCTCTGTAATTCGTCAAAATGGAATAGAGCTCCAAAAATGACTTTCATTGCCATGACATTTGGTTTCAGAGAGTGAGGGATGGGGAGTGTATGAAGTTTCAGGGGTTTCGAATGTAAAAGTGAGATATAAAAAGGATGAAATGTCCTTTAAATACATTTCCTTAAACAGTCATTTAAGAACAGGGGTATAACGGTCTATGACCTAAAATTTATGAGTTTTGAAATTCCGAGCCAAAACTTATAATTAAGTTTGTCCAAAATATAACTCACATAGAATTTAATTCTATTTAAAATGTTACACAAATTGAAACATTTTATTTAATTAAAATGCTGAATAAATCCAAAATGTCTGTCACTGAGTACAAACGTTTCTGAATTTGTAGTGCTCCATTTAATTTTCAGAATTGTACAAAGCACTATAAATTCTCTAAGTTTGCAATTGACAATTTTAGAATTTTGAAAAGTTACAGTTGTGAGGAATTTGCAGTTCATAACTAAGTTTACAGCTACAGAGTTAACAACTCTGCAGTTGAATGACTTTACAGCTGCAATTTTCCTTTTCAATGAGTTTCCAATTTTCTAGGTTTGTCATAGCAATTTAGTGATTTTCACAGAGTCTTCTTAAAATTCTAACATTCCCAAATTACCTCTCAAGATTGAAAATCTTGATTCACACAAAGGTTTGGTGAAAATATCAGCAAGATTCAAATCAGTATGAATCTTTGTCAATTTCACATCCTTTCTTTCAACATGATCTCTTATGAAATGATGCTTTACATCTTTGTATTTTGATCTAGAGTGTAAAACTGGATTATGTGTAATAGCAATAGCACTTGTATTGTCACAGAATATAGTTGTTTCTCTTGCATCAATTCCATAGTCTTGTAATTGATATTGCTTCCATAAGATCTGTGCACAACAACTTCCAGCAGCAATGTATTCTGCCTCAGCAGTAGAAAGAGAAATAGAATTTTGCTTTTTACTGTGCCATGCCACCAACCTTTCACCTAGGAATTGACAAATCCCACTAATACTCTTCCTATCAATCTTGCAGCCTGCAAAATCTGAGTCAGTGTACCCAATGAGTTCAATTCCTCCTTCTTTAGGATACCATAATCCTAGATTTTGTGTGGATTTGACATATTTGATGATCTTCTTTACAACCTTTAAGTGTGATTCCTTAGGATTCACTTGGAATCTAGCACATACACCTACTGCAAACATGATATCAGGTCTGCTAGCTGTAAGGTATAGCAATGATCCAATTAGCCTCCTATATTTGGTTACATCAACAGTTTTGCCATTCTCATCTTTGTCAAAACTCACAGAAGGTGCCATAGGTATATTGGTAGGCCTAGAGCTGTCCATTCCAAATCTTTTTATAAGCTCTTGAGTATATTTAGCTGGATTGATGAAAATTCCATCTCTCATTTGCTTAACTTGTAATCCCAAAAAGAAATTCAGATTTCCCATCATGCTCATTTCAAATTTCTCAGTCACGAGCTTAAAGAACTTTTTGCATAAATCTTCATTGGTTGAGCCAAAGATTATATCATCAACATATATTTGGGCAAGCAATATGTCATTTCCATGTTGTAATCTGAATAAGGTCTTGTCAACAATACCCTTTTTTAATCCATTTTTTATCAAATGATCACATATGGTATCATACCATGCTCTTGGTGCTTGCTTAAGTCCATAAAGGGCCTATCTAAGCTTATAAACCATGTCTTCAGCTGTAGATTCCTCAAATCCTGGCGGTTGTTCAACATACACTTCTTCTGATAGTAAACCATTGAGAAATGCACTCTCTACATCCATTTGATAGATTGTAAAGTTCATATGTGCAGCATAGGCTAGAAATATTCTTATAGCTTCTAATCTTGCAACTGGGGCAAATGATTCATTAAAATCTATGCCTTCAGATTGACAATAGCCTTGAGCAACTAGCCTTGCTTTATTTTTTGTCACAATTCCATCTTCATCCAGTTTATTCTAGAACACCCACCTAGTTCCAATCACTTTGTGATTCCTAGGTCTTGGAACGAGTTCCCTTACTTGATTTCTCTCAAAACCATTCAATTATTCTTGCATTGCAATAATCCAATTGACATCTTGCAGTGCTTCATGAATATCAGTAGGTTCTGAAGATGAAAGAAATGTAGCAAACATTGCCTCATGGATTTGTTTTCTGGTCTTTACAACATCTGACAACTTTCCAATTACATGCTCAGGGGGGTGATCTTTCAACCAAATCAAATCTGATTCAGATTCTAGTCTTTGATCATTGTTCTCTACAGCTGTAGATTCACCTACTGCAGACTCATCAGGTCCTTTTGTTGGTGTTTCTACTTCTGTTTGAACATTCTCATAGACTAGATCTTCAACATTCTCTAATGGAGGTAACTCAACTATCACAGTGCCAAAGCCTTTGTTGATCAATTCTAAATGAGTTTTGATCTCAACATACTGCTGTTGACTTGTGACTGTAGAGTTGTCCTCTTTAGAGTCTTCAAAAATTTCTTCAGCGGAGCTATGTTGTTCATAAAAAACAACATGATGTGACTCTTCCACAATCATTAATCTCTTGTTATACACTCTAAATGCTTTGCTAACATTAGAATAACCTAGAAAGATACCTTCATCTGACTTTGAATCAAAAGTCTTGAGGTGTTCAGTCCCATTATTCAATATGAAGCATTTACATCAAAATATTTGTAGATAAGAGATATTAGGAGTCTTTCCTTTCCATAACTCATATGGGGTATTCTTATGATCTTTCACTATCAAGCATCTATTTTGAGTATAGCATGCAGTGCTTGTTGCTTCTGCCCAAAATTTCTTAGGCAACTTTGTTTCAACAATAATTATTCTGGGTGCTTCTTTGAGTGTTCAATTCTTCCTTTCTGCAACTCCATTCTGCTGTGGGGTTCTAGCTGCAGAGTATTCATGCATTATGCCATAAAGTGAACAATACTCTTCAATGACTTGATTTGTTAATTCTGTTCCTCTATCTGATCCGCTCTTCACAATCTTCAAGTTCTTTTCATTCTGAATCCTTCTCAATAGTTCTGGTAGCCTCTGTAGAGTTTCACTCTTCTTTTTAGAAACACAGTCCAAGAAAATTTTGAGTAATCATCTACTACTACCAAAGTATACTTCTTTCCACTTATACATACAGGTTCTATTGGTCCAAAAAGATCCATATGCAGTAATTCAAGTGTTCTTGAAGTGCTTGAGTGTGTCTTGCTTTTGAAAGTCTTCTTGATTTGTTTCCCTTTAACACATACATCACATAGGTGTTCCTTCCTGAACTTAGTGCTTGGTAGACCTCTTACAAGTTAATTATTCACAAGTTCATTCATGGTTTTAAAGTTTATGTGATTCATCCTTTTGTGCCATAGCCTACTAAATTCATTGGAACTATTAGCTAGAAAGCAGGTAGTTTCAGCTGTAGAGTTCCACTCTACAATGTAAACATTCCCTTTTCTAGTTCCTGTCAGTTTTGCGGTTTGGGATTCAACACCTTTGACTATGCAAGTGTCATGTGTAAAGTCTACAGTGTAGCCTTTGTCACAAAATTTACTTACACTGAGCAAATTATGCTTTAAGACATCTACCAAGTAGACATCATTGATCTGAACTTTTCCTTTGAGTAAACATCCTGATCCTTTAGCTGTTCCACTAGCATTATCTCCAAAAATAACCTTAGGGCCTTTGTGATCTTTCACATTTTGTAACAAACTTCTATCTCCAGTCATATGTCTTGCACAACCACTGTCTATGTACCAAATCTCTCTTTTGGTGGTTGTAACATGTCCCTGCAAAATAAAGTGAGTTATTTAGAAATCCAATACTTTGGATTTCCTCCACTGTTACTCTTTGCAATCCAAGTCTTTTTAGGAGCTGTAGAGTTGTTATTTCTACAGTTCTTGCTTGATCCTCCTCTTTGAGTGCTTGAAGAGGGGGACATATTTGACATATTTCCATTCCAAAATCTATCAAAGTTGAGTCTTCTTTCCATATTCAATTTATGAAAGACTTCTTCTTCTGACTGTATATTTGATTATGCAGTTGGTTTCAGAATCATATTTTCCAACATGTTTGTAACATCTTTTTCAGCATCATTCATGATTTCCTTGATCTTTTGTTGTCTTCTAGGTGACAATTCTTTGAATGAATTCAAGAATTTCAAATCTTATGACTGTAGGGTTGAGTTTACAGCTTCTTCAGGGGTTGATTCTTTGATGAACTTCCTTTCAGGTCTTGGAATTGACTTGCAAATATTTCATCCAGACATAAGGATTATATCCTATTCCAGTCAAGTCCTTTGAATGTCTTTGTTCAGACAACATCTTCTTCAATTGTTTGGATGACTTTCCAAAACAATCTAGCTTCTTTTGATAATAGGCATTGCTTTCTTCAGGATCAGCTATCATAAGTTCTTGAGTTTTGATTGTTTCCTTCAATTCAGCACAGTCTGCAGCTCTACAACTTGCTTCATTAAAAAGTTCTTCATTTTCATTTTTCAGACAACTGTAACCTTCTTTAAGTTCTTGTAGAATCTGCAGTTGTGTTTCAACATCTTCCACTCCAGCTAACAAAGCTTTAACATGTTCCCTTCCAATATGATTATCTCTTCTAAGATCTTCATTTTCTTCTTGTAATCTTTGGATTGCACTAAGCATGTCACTGGAAGAATCCTTTTCTGTAATATAACTTGATGATGATGAGCATACCTCTTCATCTTTAGCCATAAGACAGATTAGGGCTTCTTCATCTGAATCTGTAGAGTCAGGGTCTTCTAAATTTGCAGTTGACTTTTGAAAAGAAGAGGGACAGTCTTCCTGATTTTTATCAAACTCAGAAAGTAGTGCTCTAATTCTCTCCTTGTCAAACTATTTCTTTCTGTCTCTTCTGATTCTCTTTTCTTCATATGTGTACTTTTCAGCTTTGGGGTATGGACAATCCTTGATGCAATGTCCTGGTTTTCTACAGTTATAGCACAAATAAGTTGAGTTAGGTGCTGTAGATTTCACCTTACCATCCTCATTTGGTGTGAACTGCTTCTTCTTAGTCCATTTGCCAAACTTCTTGAGTTACTTTATAAAAAGAGCTAAGTCTTCATCATCAGAACTTGTAGCTGTAGGGTTGTCAGCCACTAGAGCTGTAACCTTACTGCTGTCAGTTTCTTTTCTTCTACTTATGTCAAATTCATAAGCATTCAGGTCTGAAAAGAGTTCAAAGGTGGATATCTTAGATAAATCCTTTGATTCTCTCATAGCAATGACCTTCATGTCCCATTCAGAAGGTAAGCCTCTGAGAACCATCATGTTCATTTCTCTTTGTGAGTAATCTTTACCAAGTGAGTCTAGCTCATTGAGAATCTCAATGAAACTTGACTCAAACTTTTCAAGAGTTTCACCAGATTTCATCTTGAAGTTCTCAAACTTTTGAACTGCTATCATGAGTTTATTTTCCTTGATTTGTTCAGTTCCTTCACAAATCATTTCCAACTTTTTCCATATATCTTTTGCAGTTTTACAGTTTTTGATCTTGCTAAACACAATTTTATCAAGTGAATGATAAATAGTGTTCTTTGCAACATTGTCAAGATTGGACCTTCTCTTGTCATCCTCTGTCCATCCCCTTCTAGGTTTGGGGATGATCTGAGCTAGTCCAGCTGACTGATCAGCTGTAGTATTGACCTTCACAATAGGTATAGGGCCATCCTCTATGATAGACCACATCTCATCATTGATTGCAGACAAATGTGCTTGCATTCTAATTTTCCATTCATCATAGTCCTCAGCAGAGAACATTGGAACCTTGGAATTCACCATCTTGGGAGCCATGCAAGTATGCAAGTGTGTTTTTCAAAAATAGAAAGGATCTAGCTAGGTACTGATCAAAGCAGTGGCAAGCCAACTGCTCTGATACCACTTGTTGGTCCCTTAAAGTGGTCAAGGTCTAGAGGGGAGGGGGAGTGAATAGACCTTGAGTCAAAATCGGATTTTCAAACTTTTCAAAAGAGGGAATTCTAGAACCTTACAGTAGCCACTTATAAGTTCAAAAACAACAAGTCTACAAGAGTTTTAAAACAGGACCACAAAGGTTACAGATGTGGACTAGAGAAGTCTACAGTTGCAGAGTTTAAAAACTTGCAAATAAAAGGTCACTTGTAGACAAAGGATCAGAGAAGTTCTCACACTTAAAAGTGTATTGAGAATACTCTAATGTGCAGCGGAAATAAGTGAGTGTTAATGAAAAACAATATTGACTTAGAGAAGTCTACAGCTGTAGAGTCAGTTTTTCTTTGTGAAAACCACAAAGTTTTATGCACTCAGTTTTCAAAAGAATGATGAATGTAACAAGTAAAGTAAATATGCAGAACAAGAATTTAAATGACAGAAAGTAAATAGACCAAATTTATAGCGGTTCAGTGTCTATAAAAAGACCACCTACATCCACTGTTACACCACTCATGTGCCAAATTCACTAAGATGAGATCACTTAGATCAGTACAAGTAGTTCCCCCTTAGAACCAGGTTCACTCAGATTCCTTTTTGTTGGTCCCGAAACGAGTAAATCAGTGTATAGGGGGAATACACTGATATCAAATTTTTTCGAATGCTTAGAAAAATGCTCTAACACGCTCAGTCAGGAAGATCTTGATAATACTCACTTAAGCTGATAGTTCGCAGGGGCAGCAGGGACAAGTCAGTAAGGAGTCAGATACGCTGAGTGTGAGTTTTGTGCTCAGAAGCTCAGTAGAGATAACAAACCTACTGACCGCTCGAAAGTAAGTCAGTTGGACTACTATCTCAGTATGCTAGAGTACAAGCGGAATGTGAGCCCTAGTTTCTACTCGTTTTAGTTCCCGTTAGCCTTGAATGGGTGCAAGGCTCTCTGTATTTATAGGTAAGATTTGAAATAGATCCGTTGACCTTTTTCCCATGCTTAATCTGGAAAATATTGTCCCGCCCGCCTACAACTCTGAGACTCATTGAATGCCGCATTAATTGCTGCGCAGACTCTGTACTTGCGTGTCGAAAGGCGATTTGCTCTCCGTACAAACTGCTAGTTGATAGTCTGACACTTGTCCTTCCTCGTACATTCAATACTCTGAGTTTCTTGTCATTTACTCAGGCTGAATGTTTATCTTCAATGGAGTCCACTGACATTCTCTTTGTCTCTCAGGTGTTAACGAAATGTCAACTATCCCATAGCATGAATAACCTTTTTGCTTTGGACTTTCATGAGTCAGATAAACTGACTCAAGGCCTAAGTCAGGTCTTACGAGCATGAAGCTCGGCCTGATAGGTTATTCAGCCCGACAAGTGTAACCTTTTTTGCTTTGGTCTTACATGAGTCAGATAAACTGACTCAAGGCCTAAGTCAGGTCTTATGAGCATTAAGCTCAGCCTGATAGGTTACACAACATTGCCTTTCACTGACTGAGTTCTGTCCTGAGTATGCTTAGTTTACTCAGTAGAATCAACAGTCAATGTTAACTTCAGATTGTCTTCAGGATGGATCATCAAGTTTTTGGTCTTCAGCTTCATTTTAGGCAATCTTCTTCAAGACTGACTCTGACCTTCTCCAGGGTGAGTTGTACTTCAGACTTCATTTAATTGGGTCGACTCCAATATTCTTCAGTCTTCAACACGTTCCCCCTGAACAGAATCCCTAACCGACTATCCTGATCTAGACAATCCTGACTAACTGTACTTAGGCAAATCATCAGGGGTTTTGGGATCTAATCAAAACACTCAGATTGTCCCAACAATTTCCCCCTTTTTAATGATGCCAAAACCCTTAAGCAAGTTCCTAACCATCTATACAATCAACTGACTTAGTCAGTGAAACAACTCAGTACCTCCTGACAAACTTGGCACTTTAGTATATAAGATGGAAACAAGGAATGTGTTTGTATAGTTCTTGATAAGAGTGCTGAAAGATAGATCAAGAGTCAACAAGAAGTTGTACTCAGGAACAATAAATAACTTCATTGATATTCAATAAGGTACAAAGTCCTGAAGCTATTTCAAAAGAGTTCCTGAACAACTAATCTCCAGACCTATTCACTCTCCATCTTCTTCCCAACGGCTGGCCGGAATGCTGTACATATCGAGAACTCTCCTTAGGCAAAGATCCAACTTCACTGAATCAGATAGGATATTTGAAACCTGAGCGACTCTGACCACTTCATCCTGAATGGCAGCCTTGTCCAGTTGATTTGTCTTACCAAGAAGGGGAGGAGAGTATCTGACAATGTCAGGAGGAGTAATCTCTATGCCTCGTGCGTCAGCATGTCTGATAATATCAAACCAGAGATTCAGATACTCCTCCGTCATCTAGTAGTGGAAGATGTCAGCCATATCTTCATTCAGATCACTCCATACCTCCACTACATGGAAAAGATAACTCCACCTATTCCGGACTGGAATCCAGTATTCCAACATCTCCACCGGAATAATTTCCTCCACCGGAATAATTTCCTCCACCAGCATGGACGTTGGGGGTCCCTGACCCTAAGCTGCTTTCAGCTTTCGCTGAGTCTTCTTCTTCGGAGCTTCAGCAGACTTATACTTTTCCAACTGAGAGGTCAAGTACTCATTGGACTCTTTCAGCCTCTGAATCTGACCGAAGCGCGTAATTTCTTCTAACTTCGCCATCCTCTCCTTCTCGGTCAATTCAGGCATCCTCTTCTGAGTCGAACCAGGGAACTGAGCCTCCTCCGATTCTTTCCATATAGAAGTCAAGGGATCCGAAGTCTACTTCAACTTCTTCTGAGCGGGTTCAGAATGACTCTGACTCGCCTCAGCTGCTGCTATGGACCTCGTCCATTTCCTCTCATCTCCACTTGGACCAAGAACTGATGGTGCATGCTTCTTCTTCAGCACACTCTGAATCAACTTCTTCTTCTTCGCTATACCTTTCCCCTTTTTGGCATCATCAACGTTCACTTTCTTGATGACCTCTTCAAGGGCTTGGGCAAGGAGTTCGAATCCGTGAGACATGTCGTGCTGAGTTTCTTCAATGTCTCCATGCACGCTGTCAGCAAATTGACTTCACTGCCATAGATTTTCAGTTGTTCCTTGGCCTCAGTGGAGACTGCCTTGGTGATGTCTGACCTTAGCGTGGCATTGATCCCTTCGACAGATGCTTGAGTCTCGGCAGTCAGTTCAGCCTTTAGCTCTGCCTTGATCTCTCCCTTGAGCTGAGCAAATTTGTTGTCAATCACACGACTGACCTTTTCCTCCATCTTCTGATCCAGCATAGTGCTGAACTTTGCATCCTGCTTAGCCAGGGTTGCTCTCAGAAAGTTTGTTGGCTGTAGACTTGTTCAGGCAGAATGCTTGTATGCTCAGGGTTGTTGTTGTTGCTTCCTCTGGGGACTTCTTCTATTTATAGATTGAGTGGTGTGACTTATCCGTTGAGAAATTCAAATTTGAATTCAGGATAAGGCTCCACTCTCTCTCTATTTTGCATGTGTAAAGTGGTCCTCATCCTTCACACAGGATAGTACTGAGTGTACTATTGTCCTTTTCTTCATAATTCTGGCTGTCTTCAAACTAATCTTCATTATCCTCCAGAATTAAAGAAATATCCTTCACTTAAGTACATTTTAGTGAGTGCATGAGAGCTACACTAATTGTGCTTAAGGGTCTTCATAATCTTCAAGAAATCTCTGACTTGTGTCATCTCTTCAAATGGTTCTTTCAGCTGTAGGGTCTTCAACCTTGCAGCTGTAGAGTCCTGTAAATACAAAAATCGGCTGTAGAGACACCTAACAACTGTAGGGTCATGTCTAGCTATAGAATGATCAAGTATACAGCTGCAGACTTCACTTACAACTATAAATTTCAAACACCAATTTCCTTAGAACAAGTGTTAGATCATTTTATCCAATTAAACACATTGTTTTGCACACATCCAAATCTAAACCAAGGTACTTAACATTTTTCTAACCCAAGGATAAAAGCAACAAGACACTAATGCTTGGAGGACTAGTATAACTAATAATATGTGTATGGATGCTATTTAGGAAGACATGATGTTACATAGATTTTTTTGTCTGTGTCTCTTTTTAAATTCGAATGTTTGAAACCAGGTGGGTTAGCTCACCTGGCCACCGGGCTCCTCACTTGAGTGGGTGACCCGGGTTCGATTCCTTTTGGGAACGAATTAGGTGGGAGATATAAGGTTGACTTGAAGATATTCTTGGAGTGTTTGGAGACTTGGTGTACTAATCTAATTACTAACATCTAACATTTACCTATAAAAAAAATCGAATGTCTGAAAATAATTATTGAACTCTTATCGTATATCACAAATCCATGAAATTCTGCATAAGATCAGGATGAAGAGTGAAGCCCGGTGTGGGCCATTTCGCTTAGTAGAACCTGAAGGAGTCAAACCACCCTTAGCACTTGGGTTACGGAGTCAAGTAAATACTACTCCCTCCATCCCATAATTATTTTCACACTTTCCTTTTTCGTCCGTCCCACAATTGTTTTCATACCCTATAAATGGAAACTATTACTTTAACTTTATCCTCACAATATTCACATATTTACACAAAATATCATTACATTTACATTCAATTTAACTAATTTTATTATTTAACATAACTTTATACATCACCCCACTTTTCTTAAAAACTGTGCCATTCCAAAGGTGAAAACACCTCTGGGACGGAGGGAGTAAAAGGTGTTCAGGTACACACCAGCTCAGGAGATCGGACAAAAAACTGATATCAGTTGAGAAGATGATCAAATCAGATGAGCCGAGTGTGATGAATAGATCCAAACGAAGACATCTACCCAATTAAGGGGGAAGGCCTATGTGGCTAAGACACTTAAGATGGACACTTGTGGAAAAATCAGCGGAGTTTGGTGTAAGGGGGAATATCAGCTGAGGTGACCAGCTGATCTCAGATGCAGCTGATCAGCTGATCTCACATGTACAGATGACTCTTGCACACCGGAAGACTTACCAAAGAAGTGTCATGTAGTCTGCAGTTCAGAAGGGCACTAAAAATGACTTCAGATAATTTTCCATAATTTCATAGAGAGAGAAAATCAACTGTTAGTAGGGATGACAAAATGACCCGCCCCATAGGCGCCCCGATCTAACCTGCTCTGTTTGGGGAAGGCCCGCCCCGCCCCGTCCTGAGAATGGGGTAGCCCCGCCCCGCCCTGCGCATGGGGCAGGCAGGCATGGGTTTGTACTTTAACTGCCCTGCCCTACCCCGTAGTATATATTAAATAAATATATAATATTTTATACTATATAAAATACATTCAATATATAAAATTTTATAATATATAAAATAAAACTAATATCCTACATTTATAATATATCAAATAAATTTAAAATTATATTATTTATTGTAACTCTAATCTAAAATTATTTTAAAATTATTTTTTTAATATATTTTGATATATTTGTTGCATTATTTTTATTTTTAAATAATTTTTATTTATCTAAAATATACATTATATTATTTTTAGTATATAATTATACACAACAGGGGGCAGGGCGGGGCAGGCATGGGGCGCAATGTTCTACCCCGCAGTGGTGCATGGGGCAGGGCTGGGCAGGCATGGGGCGCAATGTTCTGCCCCGCTGTTGGTCCCAAAGGCAGGTTTTAGGGAAGAATACCTTTGAACAAGTCTAGAAGGGGGGGGGGTTGAATAGACTTGTAAGGATTCAAAAATCTTTTTCAAATTATTCGGCTTATTCAGAAAACCAGCAGACTACTTGAGGTAGTCTGAATTTGAAAATAGTGCGCTGTGAATAGTGCGGACACATTTTTTAATGAAAATCAGCTTTTAGGTGAATTGCACAAGTTAAAAGCAGAAATAAATAATACGAGACGCAGGGGTTTATAGTGGTTCGGACCAACTGTCCTACATCCACTCTTCTCAATCCAACTTGGAGTTGAGGGGCTCTCCACTAACTTACTCACTTACTCACTTACACAGTTTGAGAGTACTACTCTCTTACAAATTGTCAATGCTACAATCGCTATTGACTTCTCACAGCTTCTACAAAGCTTTTACAAAAGATAAGTATGAATGGTGTTTTTGAGTGCAAGTGATAATATCTGACAGAGTTTCGGCTAGCTTAATATGCATGTAAAATCCGATACTGAAATTATCACTATTACTCTAATTTTATAGGGTCAAATAACTAGCCGTTGGGATGGACTAGAAATCTGAGATCCTATAATCTCGTATTCAATCAATCATTGTGATTGATTGAATCTCCTTCTTGATTCCCGTCAATCTTCGCGATCTTCAATCAATCAAGTTTGTCCCCTTGATTGATTGATCTTCTATACTGGGAATCTTCCTTCTATGTCGCAAGTCAACCCTTAAAATGATTCTGAAGAATCTGGGCTGAGCACAAGACCTCAGCTGATCTGTCTCCTCAGCTGGTGTACCAGTCTGCTGGTACTCGGACCTCAGCTGATGTGCAAGTCTGCTGGTGTGCACCTCTGCTGGTCTTCTTGACTTCGTCTGAATACGTCTTATATCCAAGGTCCTTGTCTTGTCTGCGACGTGCTCTCAGCTGATCAGCTAATCTTCTGATATCAGCTGATCTGCTCTTCTGATATCGGCTGATGTTAACTTCTCTGATGATCTGCTCTCGATACTCCAGTGTCAGCTGCTTAAATCTTCTGTCCTCTAAAACCGGCTAAGTCCTCAAGGTCTCGGCTGGTCTTCTCTTCTATGATAGCTTCGGATCTTCTAGGCAGCAAGGTAGATTCCCCCTCACTCGAACCTATCTAATCCTAACTACGCATCAGCTGACTAACATGTTCAGCTGGTCCTATTAAAAGCTGATTGGTTTATTATATCATCAAAATATCTAACACAGATATCCTAACAAGTTCCCCCTTTTTGATGATATCAAAACCAACTCAGCTGATCTCAACAGATAAGCATATTCAATCAAAATCAAGATCAACATAGGACAGAAAAGAAGATCTTTAAGTAAGATCTTTAGACAGAATCAAAATGCAGCTGACAACAAGTAGTTGTCTGGAATCATAAAGCTTTATTAAAATCAAAAGAGAAAGAACAATCAGAAATAAAGATACCTAATCCTCAGCTGACTCAGCTGGACTATTACATGAGGAGAGGTCTTCTGCTGCTGAGAGGAACTTGCATCCAGTCCAGGAATCTCTTCTCTATCTCCTTTAAAGCTGACATAGAGTTGTCAGAGAGTTGATGAAAGAGTTCGGTAATCTGCAACCAATACTTCCTGATTTCCACCCAGTCTATCTTCCCACTCTCATCAGTTGGAGTTGGAAGATACTCAATCTCAGGCAACTCTGGCTGAACCTCCACCTTAAGCATTTCTTCTGTAATAGCTCTGAAGAATTTAGGAAAAGTCTCCTTCAACCAGTTTCTGAACTCAGCATTTTTCTCTCTTTCTCCTCTGGTATCTTCTCCTCTGAGAACATAGAAGTGGATCATGGTTTTCACCTTAATAGTTTTCCAGAGATCTACCAGTTCATCAGACAATTGATTGTAAAACATATCAATTGGTCCATCAACTAGAGGCTCATTTGGATCTCGGATGAACTTTCCACTTCTAGTCCTGCTGCCTTGAGCGACTGCCTTCCCCTGCTTCTTCAGCTTCCTCTGATAACGCCTCTCAAGATCATCATTCATCTCTCTTTCCTGCCTCTTCCTCCTCCCTTCTGGAGTTTCTTTCTCAGCTAGCTGCAACTCCTTAGCCAGCTTTTCATCTAATTCAGCATTCATGATTCTTTTCTTCTTCTCCCTTTCTTCAGCAACAACCTCTTGCCTCTGCAACGCCTCAGCTATTTTCTGATCTCTCAGCTCCTGAGTCTTCTGAGCAGCAATCTTCCTGGTGTTGATGTAATCTTCAATATTCTCTATCCTAGCAGATAGAATCCCTTGATTGTCCACTAGAAGAGCTCTCAGAGAGGTCATCTCAGCTTGCAAAGCAGCAATAGCAGCTGAGTTCTTCTCTTCCCCCTTTTTGATATCATCAATGACCCCAGCAGAGGGTAGAGAGGTAGGAAGGTTATCCACAACAGCTTTAAGGTCCTCCTGACCGTGTTTGCACTCAACAATTTGCCCTTCCAACCTTTCGGAGACCAGTCTGAATCTCTCAGATTCAGCAGCAAGAGAAGCATATGCATCATCAGTGAAAGCCCTGGCAGTTGACTTGAAGTTCTGGAGAGTTTGGAAGAATTCAATCCGGGTAGCATACAAGCTATCCTCCATAACTTCCTTCAGCTTGTTGCGATGGTCCAGCAGGACTTGATGAACTTGCTTTTCAATCATAGAGGGGGCAGCAGACTTGGCAGCCAGAAGAGTAGCTTTGACCTCCCTGATGTGGTCATCAAAATAACCTTTCAATTGATCCAAAAGTGCAGGAGTTACCTGATCAGCTGGGGAGATCTCAAAGCTTACTGCTGGAGGAATAAATTCAGACTCTACTGTTTCAGGACAATCCAGTGCCACCCCATCCTTGAGCAATAGAGCTCGAGCCACCTTCCTCAACCCTTCAGGGGATGTCAGCTGGGATGTAGCCTTAACTTCCAAGGCATCCATCAGGATTTCTTCCCATTCAGTAAATGCTGCTTCTCCCATCTCCTTTATTAGGGTAAAAAAGAAGGTAACGGGTCCTTCTCTTGCTTGCGCCCAGGCAAGCCCATCAGCAAGTATGTCCTGGTAGGCTGGATAAGGGTTGAGTTTAGGGATGTAGAGGGAAATGTGGGCAAGGGCAGATATAATCATCCCTCGTTCAAGAGGCCCCTTTGAACGATGGTGAGATAGGCAAGCTTGTTTGGCCATTTCTGTGGGGGAGTTGGGGTTATCAAGGTCGATGGGTTCAGGGTGAGAGGGTTTGGGAATAGCTGAAGGCTCACCAGAGGTAGCTATCTCCTCTGGTTCATTGCCGATTGGGATTTGTGAGGGTGAAGGATCTGCTGGGGATGTGGAGTGTAGGGAAGGATCAGAGAAAGAAGTAGGTGAAGCAGACCTGATGGGTGAGGCAGCTAAAGGTGTCTCTGCTGATGGAGCATCTCCAGAGTAATGTAGTACCTCTGTCTCAGCAACTGAGGGATCAGCTGATTCCCTCTCTTCTGACTCTTCTTCCTCTCCATCAGAGCCAGAGGCAGAAACTTCATCTGATTCAGCCCTCTCAGCTGATTCCTCAACATCCTGCTCTTCTTCTTCATCAGAAGACTCGACAACCAGCAGGGTAGCCCTATCTGCTGAAGATTGCTTCTTCTGCAAACTCCTCAGCACATCAGTATCATCATCCTCATCTGAATCAAAGGAGAGCTTCCTTTGAACAGGAGTGGTTTCCTTTTTAGATTTCTTCTTTTTCCCTCCAACAGGCTTTGAAGCCTTCCTCTTCTGCTTCTTTCCAGCAGAAGGACCAGGGGCAGCAGCAACTGGATCAGCTCTGGAATCTAAGTCAGCTGGTCCAATGATATCCAAGTTGCTTCCCCTTAGGAACTTGGTGTGGTTGTACTCAACAACCCATTCATCATCCCACTCATGCTGGGGCAGCAGATGATTCAGGAGGATAGTGATCTTGGTGGCCATGGAGCACTTTGATTTGAAGCTATAAACTAGTTGCCCATTCACGTCCTTTGCAATGCACCTCTTGGACTCCTGTTCCAGCCTTAACCATAGCAGACTCACCCAGTCTGCTTGCACCCCATCAAGAATCGTACGGGCCACACTTTGGCGAAGTTTGGTAATGGCGTCCAAACTCCTCTGTTCCGCCAAGATTACCGTGGTTACCACATCCATCAAAAACCTTAAATGCCTCCTCTGCATGGACTTCTTCAGATTCGTGGTGGTGTCCCTGTGACTCTTCCTGGCCATTAACTTAAAAGTTTCCAGGTAGTCGGCTTCTTTGTATTTGTGAGGTTGGACACCAGTGGAGGATAGGCCAAAGAGATCAGCAACTGTATCCTTCGAAATAACAACAGTCTGACCGTCAATCAAGGAGCCTATAGAGTTTGGACGGAACTGGGCCTTAAGAAGGAATTGGAAGGCATAGAAATTTAGGGTTTTATGGTCAGGAGGGGTCATGGAGATGAAGGTACGGAGATTGTGATATTGAAGAAGGTTTAGGATTTCTCTAATTTCAGGAACCCTAGTCGTGTCGAAATCAACACACATCTCTGCATACATCTTTTCCTTGAAAAGTTTTTGCATTGCCTTGGATGCCATATCTTCAACACAGAGATTAGATATGCAGAGAATAATATGCAAGAGTAAGGTAGAAAGAAGTCGGAGTAGAAAGGTTTTCTGAAAGAAGTTAAATGGGTATATATAGTATTCGAAAAATATGAGCAGATTTTCCAAAATCAAAACAAATCAATTTTGATCGTAGATTTGTATTTTGCATCACACAAATCAAAGGTTCAGAATAGATGACCTTTGAGTATTTTGGAGGTGATGCGTGGATGTCAGGGTTTCGAAAGGTTTTGACCGCCCAAAAGATTCGACTTTTTGAAAAAGGTAATGATGAAAGCGCTTTTTGAGAAAATTTAGGCGGTGTTAAATTAATTACAATTGACACCTTATTTTAAAAAAGGTAATAAATCCCCGATTTTTCGTAAGAGAAAAGATTTGATTGCCAATTTTCTAAAATAATTTTAGAAATTAGGGATTTATTAATTTTTGAAAAGATTTGATAGATAAAATAAAATTTTAAAAACCGACATAAAGATCATAGAAATACTTATCGAGAGGCTGTCGTGGCAAAGTCAGCTGATAAGAGCGATCTTCATGAAAATCTTTTCTGCTCATTTGAGTCTTTAATGTCAGCTGACATGGACCAGCTGAAGCAAAGTGGCCTTGTCTGACTTTCAAAACTTATTCCTGTATCAAGTTAGACATAACAAGATAGAGAAAAGAAAGGAAAGAATAAGAAGACATACCAGATCAGCTGATGTGAGGATCAGCTGATTACTTCAGCAGACTAGTCCTCAGCTGGGTACCAGCTGACTACCCGTTTACCCAAAAATTTCTTTCTATAAAACTGCTCCTCCATCTATCATTCCTAACTCTGCTACTAATTCTCTGAATCTTACCTCTCCTAAAGGTTTGGTAAGCACATCTGCTGGTCTTCTTGACTTCGTCTGAATATGTCTTATATCCAAGGTCCTTGTCTTGTCTGCGACGTGCTCTCAGCTGATTAGCTAATCTTCTGATATCAGCTGATCTGCTCTTCTGATATCGGCTGATGTTAACTTCTCTGATGATCTGCTCTCGATACTCCAGTGTCAGCTGCTTAAATCTTATGTCCTCTAAAACCGGCTAAGTCCTCAAGGTCTCGACTGGTCTTCTCTTCTATGATAACTTCGGATCTTCTAGGCAGCAAGGTAGATTCCCCCTCACTCGAACCTATCTAATCCTAACTACTCATCAGATGACTAACATGTTCAGCTGGTCCTATTACAAGCTGATTGGTTTATTATATCATCAAAACATCTAACACAGATATCCTAACACCCGCAGTGGGGCATGGGGCAGGGTGGGGCAGAGGCGCGGGGCAGGCATGGGTCTTTAGATACCCGCTCTGCCCTGCCCCATTGTCAACCCTAACTGTTAGAGCTGCCAAAGGATGGAATTTTGATCTTGGACGCCATAGGTCATCATACAACAATAAGTTCAATAAAAATCGTCATTACATTTCCAGAATGGTAATAAAGCCAATTCTGAGCCCGGTGCAGAAAGATATACAAATTTTGACTCCTACCGACAATCACTGTAGCCAAGAATTCGTCTACAAGATGCCCCACATATGTTTTTCAAGAAGAAGTCAGATGGTGTTTGATCAAGGGGGAACATCAGATGAGATTAGGCAAGCCAGCTAATTGGAGGAATATCAAAATTTCCTTGGGTTTTAACATCATCAAAAAGGGGGAAATTGTTGGGAAGAATCCCTTTGTTTTAGGGAAAAGTACAATATGGTTCAAGAAATTGATAAAAATAATATATTGGTCCTGTGCAAAAAAAAAATAACACTTCCGTGTAAAAAAAAAAAATACTACCGTGCAAATTTGTTGAACCAATTTGTAAATATAGTGACTTTTTTAACCAATATATAAGCGACCCTTTGTTTTAATGATGTTAAACCAGTTGACGTTGAGGAGATCTGCTGAGGTCAGACCAGCATAGGTCAGGTCAGCTGAGGTTAGTACAGCTGAGGTGCAGATCAACTGAGGTGCAGATCAGCTTAGGTGCAGATCAGCTGAGGTCCAGGTCAGCTGAGGTCCAATCAGACGGGGCCGAGCTAGATAAGGTCAGACGAGGATAGATCAGCTGATGGCCAGACACTAGACGAGGACGAGGACAACTGATGGTCAGCCAAATTAACAGAAGACCACCCAGATCAGTTGAGATATGTTCAGGATAGCTATGCTTAACATACCAGCTGAGTCCTGAACATATCAGACGCGGACCACCACTAGCAGCTGAGGTCGTCTGAAGCTGTTGCTTAGAAGATCTATTCACAGAAAGTCAATCAAGTCAAGAGGACAAGATCTTCTCAACGGCTAGATGATTTCCAGAATCATAGGCAATCAATCAATACAAATCAGATTGAAGATCAAGCCAAGATGGAAAGATATCAACCTGGAGATCAAGAATCAATTAATCAGTTTGACTGATTGATTACATATTTATAGGGATTTCAAATCCTAGTCAACTCTATCGACTAGTATTTGATACCAATAAATATGAGTATAAGAGAGATAAATCACAACGTTCCTACGCGCGATTACACTAGCAGATAGGCTACATTTTTTCCCTCTGTACACAAACACGTTCATACACTTGATTATTCATTTGTAAAGACTTTGTAGAAGTCTAGAAGTTACATGCAAGTTTGGACTAACAAGAGTTGTGAAAGAGTTTTCTCTCGAAGGTTGTAAGAAAGAGAGTAAGTGAGTAGACAACCCCTCTATACCAATTTGGGTAGATGAGAGTGAGTGTAGGACATGTTGGTCCGAACCACTATAAATCTTGTGTTTTGCTTGCTTTATTTATTTGCTCCTACTTGCTGCACCAATTAAAAGGATTTAACTAAAAACGTTTCCGCACTTAGATTATTATGCACTCAGCTGATTGTAAAGTCAGCTGAATTTCAAAACAAGAAACTCAAAGTCTTCTTTAGGGACCAACAGACGTCTATTACACCAAGAAGGGATATATTGTTGAGAACACTCTCGATTATGTACTAGATTAAGTAGGCAACAAGCGAGAGCTGTGTTTACTTGATTTGGTTAGGGTTTCTTTCTCTAGTTTGATTGTTAAATGGATTGAAATTAGGCATAGATGCAATAGGTTATTGAAACTCACTAAATTGAAATTACCCAAAGCACACCTCAACCTCACTTCATATTAGCTGGTTTAATTAGGTAGTTTAATTTTGTTACTTTGATTTAATTTTTGTTAAGCCCAAAACCCAAAAAATATATCATTTTCTTAGCTTTAGTAGCATTCCATTTCTATACTCTCCTTGCACTAGAACACCTCCCTAGGGTTCAATATTTTTATAACTTGGTCAAGCTTACCACTAGAAAGATCCTATACATTTATAGACTTAGCGAATTTGTTGAAACACAATTTGCGCATTAGGTACGTCACGAGCGGTCTATGGCTTGGAGCAAGCTCACCCTTCTTGTGGTTAGGGTGATCTCCAAGCGGTTTGAGGGCATTGGCAAACGTCCTGAGCTTTGGACTCGAGCGGTTTGATCTTTTAGCTTAGTTCTTGTTGCTTTCGAGTCTCATTTTTTCTCTTCATGTGTTTGAATCAACCTTCGGGCTTTATTTAGACCATTTCTTAATTCGAGCACACTTGTGAACTTTTAATGGACCTCTCATCATCTCCATTTACTTATTTCTTCAATCGATCTTTCCTCACTTCTCCAGATTGAGTGCATTTTCTTCCATGTTCCTACAAATCTTGTCAGTTCTTTGCACAAGAAATTAACAACAAATAAGATAGTAGTTAAGGTCCTAAATGCATATAAAATTTTAGAAAATCATCTCTAAATGAGCACAAATTGATGCAAATATAACCCTAATCATGTATGTGTTAGGTATCAGTCAAACCACAAGAAGAGTGGTCCAGAGGCTGCCATGAAGATTTACAAATACCTTAAAGGTACAAACAATTTCGGACTTTAGTACCCCTCTGATGATAACCTAGAGCTGATAGGTTACTCAGATGCAAATTATGGAGGTTGTAAAATTGATAGGAAAACAACTACACACATGTAAGTTTTTAGGAAGCAAGCTGGTCTCTTGGTTCTTAAAGAGGCAGAAGTGGTAACATCTACTAATGAGGCTCAGTATATGGTCGCTGGTAGTTTTTTTGCTTAGATCATGTGGTTGAGACAAAACTGAGAGACTACCATGTGATTGTAAATGAAGTCCCAATTTAGTGTGACAACAATAGTGCTATTGCCATCACTCTGAATCAAGTCTTACACAGTGTAAACATATGGATACTAGACATCACTTCATCCAAGATCATGTGGACAAAAAGATATTAGTATAGAAAAGACTCACACTAACAAACAACGAGTAGATATCTTATCCAAGCCATTGCATGAATCTAGGTTTGTGGAATTGTCAATGGAATTAGGACTGTTAGATTCGAGCGAGTTTGAATGTTAAGAGTTCTAGGGGAAATGTCAGTGATCATCAAGATCAGGATCAAACTTGAGATATTATGTGATTACAATGATCTCCTGACTGGTATGATTATTATGTTTTACTAATTTTATATGCTTACCTGACATATATTCCTAACATGCATACCTGTCATGCATTCAAAACCTTACTTCATAAAACCTGAATCCTGCATTTAACATATCCTAACTTTATTAAAGGCATACCTTTCGATATTAACTCACACGTATGGCAGAACATTAAATACCAACAGTTACCTTTTTGTAATTGGTCCAAAGCGTGCCTGACACAACTGGGAATTATTTGAAAAACTGCCAAAACTGTTTTGATCTGAGCAGTTGGTTTTCGAAATTAAATCATAATTATTTGATCTTTTAAAGAGATTATACAAAACCCTCAGAATTTTCTTGAGATCTCTTTCATTCTCTTAGTTTTCATAAATATTCTTTCTCTCTATTTGTATTCTGTATTATCTCTCTCTCTCTCTCTCTCTAACAAAATTTGTAGATAATCAACAATGGCTTCATTCAATATTGCATGGACGATCGACTATAAGGCCACAATAAAATAAGTTAAAACTGAACTGGTCATATCCATGGTGTCTCAATTGGGGACAAGGGTCCAGTTTTTCCAGAAATCATGGCGAGTGGATTGGAGAAGTTCCTATACACGCAACCCAAGTTAGTTCTTTCGAGGTAAGTGACTGATTTTTCTTAAGATGGGGAAGCCTAACAAAGAACTCAAGTTGAATGTGTTTATCCATTGGGAGAACAGACAGAATGACACATTGGAGATTGATGTAAGTTCTATGATGAGGCAGGTCTGGAAGCCGACATTCGAAGGAGATATCCTTATTAAGTTCAACGAGGGTTAAATGGATGAGCATTTATCTCGTTTTTTCATCATCGAACCACCAAAGTTCAAAATCTGAATGAACAAAAATGAGCTTAAGCCTCAGTACCAGGTTCTGTTGGATATTGTGTCCAAATGTATTATGGGGAACACTGGCTCTCACGAGTAACTAAGTCTGCCCAAGATCAGGTTGATGGCAGAAATTGACACAAACGTAAAGTGAAGTTAGGAAGCTTTCTTCCTAATGAGTATGTGTATTGAAGCAAAGGAGAAATCTATCTGGATGAGTCCCTCAGAACGATATCAATGAAGAGTAGGCTTTACTTTGGCAGCGGGGTATATGTTTTTATTTATTCCCTGAAGAAAAGTGGTGTTTAAAATAATTTCGATGACTTTCTAAAGAACAAAGTCATGCTCGCCAATGACATATTCATCTATAGGACTCTCTTCATTCATGCACCAAAGAAGAAGGGTAAGGGGAAGACCGAAAAAGTCTCTAAGACAATCTTGGTTGATGAGGAAGAAGAGGTTTCTGATGAGGAGAAGGAAGACCTCAAGTAAACTGTGGATGAAGTGGCTGAGGAGGGTCAGGTGAAGGAGAAGGAAGTCGTTCAGGAGGCTAGCTTTCAGGCTGAGGATGAAAGGTTGGCAGAGCAAGCTGAGAAGGAGCCGTCGACCTTGAAAAGGACCAGACGGGAAAAAAAGTAAACAACATCGCCAATCATCAAAATACAACCCATGAGTCCAAAAAGGGAGGGGGAGAAAGTGGCTGAGAGATATCGGTCTGAGAAGTTTGCACAAGCAAATCAACCTCCAAGTGGTGATCAATCTGACACAATTACTGATTATGTGCTCCTGGCTGCCAACACATCTTTTGAGGCCATCGAGTACCATGGGATGGAGATGATGGATATGATATTTCATATGCTGAAGTTCTATCTGGAGCTGAGGAAGAAAGCATATGAATTGGCCTGAAATTCAAACAGTCCAACATCTTGGACCTAAAGATGTTGATAGATGCCCAAGGATGGGAGTTCTGGATAAACCAAGAAGCATCTTTGTGCTGATATTTCTCAACCAAAAGCTACTTGGAGATTCTAGATCATGAGGCTCTCAAGGCCAAGATCGAGGCTATGATGGCTGCCCGTGATAGTTAGATACCACCAGGGCAAGAGAAGTTAGAAGGAGAAGGGGTAGATGATGATGATGATGTGGTCAGGGACGGTCAGGCTCAGAAAGATCAAGAAGTTGAGCAAATTGCCCGTGATGTGCTATATATGGGCAAACATAGCATTGAGGCAAGTGCCCAAACAAGAGGAGATGTTGAGAAGGAATCCACTCCAAAATAAGTAGATGAGGTGACCAACAAGGGTGGTGCACCTGCCGATGAAGGACTTCCCTGTCTTGAGGCAACGCGGGATTGCTAAGGTATCCTAAGAGACAGTCAGCTTGCTCTCTGATAATGGAGGAAAAGAGGAGTAAGTAATGGTGGAGGAGGAAAATGTTCAGGTCGTCGATGTTGAATGATCTGAGGTGACCGAATCATGATCGTGAAGAAAGAGAAGACGATAGTGGACCTGACTCAACTTGCAATGAAGTTTACAAAGGAAAAAAAAGCGTCATTCTTCCTAGATGAAGCTACTAATTTTAGGAATGTAGAAGATGGTAAGGACCACCTCTCGAGCTCACAATCCTCTAGCTAGCAAGACCTTGAGAAATTGGTGGGCTATAAAGAGGATCAATCAGAACTTGAAGGACGTTTTTCAGAAGCTGGAGAAGGAGAAAAAAGAACATCTGATTGAGGCTAACACCTTTAGGGAGCAATGTATCAAGGACGCTCTATCTCTAATGACCAAGGAATTTGCCAAGCTACTCAATGACGTCGTGACTAACCAAATTACAAGAAAATAACAAACTTTTGAGTTCTCCCTAGAGAAGAAGTTTCATGATCTGATTAGCCAAGGATAACAAATATTTTTAAATTCTCTAGATATTAAAAACCACCAATTTTCTAAATTTAATCTTTAAAAGTAAGTTAAAATCCAAATGGAACATACCCTCAAAATCTTACCCAAAAAGAACATACCCTCAAAATCTTATCCAAAAAGAACATACCCTCACTTTTTTTTTTGCCACCTTTAGTTCTTGATTTGAATCACTTTTACTTGATGAACTAGTTGAATTGATAATCAAACCCTTTCTAGGTGATGATAATGAAGAACAATAAAGAGTTTGCAACTTTATTTTCTTTTCCAATTTACTAGCATTTTTTTAATCAAATAGTAGTTCACCTATATAAAAAAATCAAGCCACGAGAATAAAGTGAAATAAAAATAAATAACAAAAAGAATAGATCTATTGAAACCAAGTGTCCAAATGATGCTTGGTGGTCATCAGACGGTCGAGTATCGACAAACACCTACACCGCTTAGCTAGTGCCTAAACAATGCCACATTTTTTAATTTTTTATATTTTCTGTTTATTCAATCTTTTCTATTATTATATTAATAAAGATGTAAATTATAGGATAAATTATAAACTTAAAACATTAACAATCAAATACACCTTTCACAAATTGCAATAAGTCAACAAAATTTAAAAAACTATCATAATACGACATGTTCAACTTCTAAATGAAACACAAAAATAGCAAAATACATAGTAGAAATAAATTAACATCAAGTTGAGTTGTTTAATTAAGAGAAATTTCAAAAGACAAATGTTGTTTATCTCTGTACACATAGTCTTCTTCGTCGGACTTAAATTCAACATCAACATTTATTTCTTCATCATAGAATGAAAATTATCCTTGTCATGTTCTTTAAGTTGGACATTTTATTGAGAAACATCTTCTAATTTAATTTATAAAAAAAAGTTAAAATTCGTCTACTGCCTATATAGCGCCAAGGCTGTGTAGATGCTACCTACTTTTACCGATTTAGGCTAGTCATTGGCAGTCGAGTGTCACCAAACGTCCTGACGGCTATCATTTGCATTCCTGATTAACACCACTCAACAATGGTGCTAAAATAATAATTAATATCATATTTATTTTAAATAATACCAATAAAATTTTATATTGGTAATATTTTTCAAGATATAAAAACTTATAAACATTTAAAATTGTTATTTAATTTACATAAATAATTATTTAATTTAAAAAATAATATCGACATAATTATTGTTTGTAATTTTTGGGATATTTAAAATTTTTAAATAAATAATTTCTTATATATATATATATATATATATATATATATATGAGTAAGTCTCTTGTGCACCAGTTACACGGTGTAACTCAAATTCATTTTTTAAAAGTTAAACAAAATACTACCCAAAAATTACACAACTTATTACTAAAAAGTTAAACTATGAAACATACACTTTTCAGTAATAAATTGTGTAACTTTTGAGTAGTACTTTGTTTAATTTTAAAAAAATGAACTTAAGTTGCACTGTAACGGGTATGTACAATAGTAATCCACATATGTATATATATATTTTTAATTATACCGGGTTTCGTTCTCCCCTTTTCTCACTTATTACAGAAATTCAATTGCCCCACCAAAAATCCCTAATCCCCCAACCCCTCACCCCCGCCCGCGCGTTTCCCCCGCCGTCCCCAACTCCTCCTCCGCCGTTCCCAGCCCCTTCCAGTCGTTCCTAGCCCGACATCCACACAAACGGGACTTGGCATCGGCGCTGGCAGACACGTCGTCTCCGTCGATCATGGCGGGTAATTCGGTTCCCCATCTCTGTCAAACTTTTCTTTCAGTTTTTATTCCATTAAATATTTAATTTCCAGTCAAATTTATTCATTTTTTTAAAAAATAACCAGTGTTTGCTTGTTAAGTGAATGGAATATATACCATCTATACCTGTAATAGATTAACTAGACATGGTAATTGGTGACGCGGAAAGTGATCACTGAGAATCTATCCTTTTGATTAGAAAACCAGGCAATGATCAACGAGTGCAGATTTTTGTAGATGCTGATGAATATACGTGATTCGGATTGGGAGTGCCAACTCCGGTGTTTTGCCTGCTCCAGGGGTAATATATTGCACTAGTCCTTAAGCTCTTTTGTTTGGTTAAGTTGGATTTCTTAATAAATGTTTCCACGCTCTGTCTGCGAAAGCAGTAGCTGTTGCATTCAGCTCTTTCACTTGATAATGACTATTTATCCAGACATGGAGGCTGGTGAGGTTATATTTTATGGATTTCCTCTGTACATTCGTTATGAAGCAATACAAAGTTGAAGCTTTTGCTTGTATAGCGTATACATAGTAGTGCTTATATATGCCATCTTTTGTCCCTAAGGGTATGTTTGATTTGAGATTTGGAGGATTTTGAAATCAGGATACCATAATTTAGCGGATTTCAAAATCTTAACTAATAACAATGTGTGTTTGTTTTGGGGTTAAATAGGGTATATTTTAACTTTATGTGTACGAGTGTGATTTGTATTACAGTATTACTATATTATTGTTTATTGTAATTGATTGAATGATTGTATAATTCTTAATGTATTTTATTGAAAGTTACAATAGTGAGAATAGAAGGTGTGAAAAGTGGTAAATAAAATAAGAGTGTGAATCATATGAGTCGTTGGAGAGAGTGTCACTGTGTTGTAGAAATAATATTTATCTAAAAGGTTTATAGGTTGTAGGATGAATACATTAGATTTTCAAAAAAGCGGATTCTAAAATAACAAAGTAGAATAATTATATTTCAAAATCCCAAATATCCGGATTTCAAATCCCAAATCGAACAACCATTAAGAACTACGATTGTCTAAGTGATGTTGAGAAGAGTAGTCTGTAGTTGGGTGTGTTTTGACTGGCTTTGATTGCGCAGACTTCTATCTAAACTAGTGACCAAACAAGTAATTTATAATTCTTAAGCATTTCCAAACTATGATGCTAAACACCAGAGTAACAACGTTAGTTAAATTGATATATTCTTTCATATTAAAAGATTATGCTAATAGCCTTTTGAAAATCGTATTATTATGTGGCCAAACTCCAAAGTAACCTTTTTATAGTAGATTTAATTTAATAGAGGTAATTTTTTATAATTTAGAATAAAATAATCTAATTTAAAAATCTTACTGTAAAAACCTATAAAACCTATGGTCTTATTGTTTTCATGCATTTAATTAATTTGATTTTAAACTAAGATACCATCTTATATATTTAAAAAAACAAGTATAAGGTAATGTACAAGTTCCATTTTATTTGGATAAGTGTAGTTAATTACTCTATAACAAAATATTATAATTGCACCGCGGTTTCGTAACCGATCACCTCTAGTTCAAATAGTATTATATATACGTAATTTTAACTCCACTATATTATGATTATAAACGATTGTAAAAAATTACGTTAAATAATTTGTTATGAAATACAAACTTATCCTAACTGTCTAATTGCAAGATCAGGCCATTCCTTGCAAGATTGGGCCATTGATAGCAAGATCAGGCCATTCAGTCATTAGCAAGGTGTGTATATAGTTTTTTTTTTTTTAATGAAATTTCATGATTTATTTCTGTCAGTTAAACTAAAACTAGTTAAGTTTTTATAAATTATTCATTAATTTCAGCTGAATATCTATTCATATCGGGCTGGCGTTTCCATCTGTTGAAGCATTACAAGGTACACTATCCATTTAACTGTACGTTTCCATTTAATTAGCATTAGTATAATGATAAGTAGAACTGTGAGATGAGTGATTTGGATGAACACATTTGTAAAAAGCTCCTCTTTATTATTCAGATGATGAATGGTCGTTTTAATGGGGTTTCTTTTGACTAATTAGCTGTTCTTTGCCTTACAATATCATTCTAGATTATACATATCCGTGAAATCTTTTTCCCAATTACTGAAACTTGATAAAGTTTCTTTAAGTGCAAGGTCTTAATCGGATTATCTTGCAAGATTACTCCAGATTTGAATCACCAAATAATTGAAGTCTATTGACCAGAGGCAGAACTCTTGACAGGGAAAGAGATTATTACTATTTTGACAGAATTATGTTTTTAGATATATGGAGATTTTCTGGATGTATGGGGTTCATCGTACTAAATTGTAATTTTTTTGCTTTTTTACTATTTTAGTATTCATCTGATGAACTGTTGAAAATTCGTGCAGATTCCTCACATGAAGCTGTGGAAAATATGTAGAGAAATGGAGCATGTTTGTGGTGTTTTCAGGCTACTGAGCTTTGTGGAAGTGGGATAAAGTGGTTTCGTATGGATGTTGAATTGATAGGTGTTGAAAAGGGGAACATGGGCCATCATGGAGGAACAACCGATGATGATTCTAATAGTACCGATGAAATAGATGCTTTCGGGCACTCACTCCTTGAGGGTGAGAATGATGTTTTATCTGAGCCACATGTCGGAATGGAATTCAATACGGATAATGTGGCTAAGATTTTTTATGAAGACTATGCTAGAAATGTAGGGTTTAGCACTAGAGTTCACTCTGACCAGTCAACAATTGAGGGCTCAATAGTCTTCCGGGAATTTTTGTGTTCCAAGGATGTGTCGAAGAAAAGAGCTGGTGAGAACTGTGGAGCAATGCTTAGAATCGAGTTAAGGGGTGAAAATAAATGGGTTGTGACAAAATTTGTGAAAGAGCATAGCCACACCATAGTCGGTCTTAGTAAGTTGCATTGCCTCAGACCTAAAAGACATTTTGCTGCCACAACAAACATAGTTCCCAGTGGTGTGATGTATGTTTCCATGAATGGAGATAGTATCTCTGCTCCAGGATTAAACCATACAGTTAAAAATATTGGCCTTATGGCTGGGAATTCCAACAGAAGAAGAACATTTGGTAAGGATGCTCAGAATCTTCTTGATTATTTTAGGAAAATGCAAGCTGAGAATCCTGGATTTTACTATGCCATTCAGCTTGACGAAGAGAATCGCATGACTAATGCATTCTGGACAGACTCTAGGTCTAGGACAGCTTACAGCCATTTTGGTGATGCTGTTATTCTGGATACAGCGTATAGAATAAATCAATTTACAGTACCATTTGCTCCATTCACAGGGGTGAACCATCATGGTCAGATAATTTTATTCGGTTGTGCTCTACTTCTAGATGAATCTGAAGCTACGTTTGTGTGGCTATTTAAAACATTTCTGGCTTCCATGGACAACCGCGCCCCCGTCTCCTTGACCACAGATAAGGACAGTGCCATGCTGTCTGCAGTTGCACAGGTGTTTCCAGAAACTCGCCATTGTGTAAACAAATGGCATGTGCTAAGAGAAGGCCAGGATAGAATGGCTCATGTATGTCTTGCTCATCCTAACTTTCAAGTTGAGCTTTATAACTGTATAAACATGACTGAGACCATTGAGGAATTTGAATCATTCTGGGTATCCATTATTAACAAGTATGATCTGAAGAGAAATGATTGGCTTCAGTCTATATATGAAGCCCGCAAGCAATGGGTGCCTGTTTATTTTCGAGACTCTTTCTTTGCTGCCCTTTTCCCCAGTCTCAGATATGAAAGCACATTTTTTGATGGCTATGTGAATCAGCAAACTACCTTCCCTATGTTCTTTAGACAATATGAAAGAGCTTTAGAGAGTTCATTTGAGAGGGAAGTAGAAGCTGATTTTGATACAATATTCACCACCCCAGTCCTGAGGACACCTTCCCCTATGGAAAAACAAGCTGCTAGCTTGTACTCAAAGAGAATATTCTCAAAATTTCAAGAGGAACTGGTTGAGACATTTGTATATACTGCCAATAGAGTTGATGGAGATGGGCATAACAATACGTACAGGGTGGCTAAGTTTGAGGATGACCATAGAATCTATTTTGTGTCACTGAATATTTCAGAAATGAATGCAAATTGTAGCTGTAAGATGTTTGAGTATTCTGGCATCCTTTGTAGACATATTTTAACAGTGTTTACTGTAACAAATGTACTTACCTTGCCATCACAGTACATATTAAAGCGGTGGACCAGAAATGCTAAAAGTTTGATTGTAGCTGATGAACAAAGCAAGCTGCAGGTTCATGAATCTTTGACGAATAGATATAATTATTTATGCAAGGAAGCAATTAGATTTTGTGAGGAAGGGGCTATATCATTAGAGACATTCAGTGCAGCACTTGTTAGTCTCAGAGAAGGAGGGAAGAAGGTTGCTGGTGTTAAAAAAAGTGTAGCAAAAGTTGCTTCTTCTAGCTCGCAGGTTAGTGGTGTTGCCTATGATGACTGGAGAACATCCTTAGGGAATCCTGAAATAACCCCTCTACTTTGGCCTCGACAAGATGAAACAATACGGCACTTCAATCTTAATGATGCTGGTGTTTCTAATCAAAGGACATCAGATCCAAATATCTCTCGCATGGCCCCAGTTTCTCTTTACCACAATGGTGGCCAAACTGATAACATGGTATTAGAAATACTACGAAATGTATGTAGAAATGATTTCTCTCTTAGAACAATACATTTTAATCTCTCGTTTTCCATTGGTCTGCAGCTGATGCTTCGTTGTCTCAAGTCAATGACTTGGGTCATGGAGAATAAGAACTTGCCAGCTCATAAGGTAGCTGTAATTAACCTAAAGGTATGTGCTTCAAATTATTTTATGACCTCATTCTGGATTTAGTTATAGTCCAATGGCTTCTTTTCCTATTATGCTGCCTTTTTTTTTTTTTTTTTTTTATGTGGAAGTCCAACGTTTTTTTTAGCTGAAAGAGAATTACGAAAACGTAGTACATTGATCAAGAACAATCATATGATTCCAGGTGGAGTCTGAATAACAAAAATTAAACTTAAATTCTGAAGAACGCACATGCATATCTTATCATGGGCAAGTTCCTGTTTGTGTATGAGAAAATTTTGGCAACTAGTGTTCTTTTTGAAGTATAAAATAACTACATATATTTCCTTTATTATACAGTACTTACTGTTGTACTACAATTAAGATCTTGCATCTAGTCAGTTTCCTGAATCGCCTTTATCTCAGAACTAAGTTCTAGCTCAAAAGGCTAAATATAATTGGTTTCTTCTGCAACTGTGGCAGGTTTTTCAAAAAAATATTTCGTGATTTTTTGAGTAAATAATTTCCATATGATGCTCCTAAACATGGATTTAGAAGTTAAATAAAGCATGCTTCAAAATTTCTTATCTTTTGCTGCTTGTGCAGTTACAAGATTATAGCAAGGCTCCAGCAGGAGAATCAGATGTGAAGTTTTCACTATCTAGGGTTACATTGGAGCCCATGCTGAGGTCGATGGCTTACATCAGTGAACAGCTCTCCACCCCTGTAAATAAGGTTGCTGTCATAAATTTGAAGGTCTGTGGTTCTCAAATTCGATCCTTTATACAATATGATACCATTGAGCTTAATATACATATGATAAAATTGAGCTTAACATACACAACAATTTTTATGCTGATTTTAAAATTGACCGACTCTGGAATTGCAAGATAGGCTGAAACTACTGACGAGATCTCTGATAGTATATAGGGGAGCATTATTTTAAATGATCACGTCGTCTAAATGCTCAAGCTCTAATATTGCTTTAGAGAGTAGTTTCTTTGAGGCAGTTACTTGCCTTAGCGTAATGTAGTTGGAAGTAGTCCTGCAATCGGGAAAAGGTTTGCTAATTGATCATGTAATACCTCATGAATCTCTTTCTGGGTTAGTCCTAATCTTGATTACCATTTGCAAGGAGTGGAGTCCCACTTTATCTTCTATTAGGCTTTGTCATGTTTTTCCCTGTTCATTTTATTTGTATTTCCACATAACTAGGTAGTAAACTTCATGAATGTTGTGTTGGTTCTGAGAAATATAGTCAATCTAGGATTTCAAAGTTAGGTGATTTTTTGTACAATGAATCATTGATTTATGAATAAACACTTCACTCATCCTGTGGCAATTCACAATCATATTGCAAATTAATATACTTTTTTTATGTGTTTTACTCAATACATATTCTGTTTTTCATTCAGCTTCAAGACACGGATACAACTTCAGGAGAATCAGAAGTGAAATTTCAGGTGTCCAGAGATACTTTGGCTGCCATGTTGAGATCAATGGCCTATATCCGTGAGCAGCTTTCAAATGCAGTAAGGATTTCCAATCTGCTGTCAGAAAATCTTTTTTTTTTTGTCAAAAGTCATCATTTACCTGACTCTGAATATGTTTTGCTGATTGTGATAACTCAATTAATTTTGTGCTTCATTAGTGAATACGTAGGTATTTGCTCTACCTCCTATTTTCCGATTTATCGCATGGTTACTTAATAATATATATGCATTACAAAATGCAGCAGCAAAATTGATGAGTCAATCTAATCCATGTTTGTAAGCAGATTGATTTGGTGGCATAGCCCGACTTAACATGCATGGTTGATAGTTCAGTATACTGTCTTCGCTCTTCAACATATATTCTTGAAATTTTGTTTTTCCTTATGTTCATTTCCTTTTAATTGTCAATGAATATTGGAAAATTATGCTAATACACTTGGTAAACATGCTCATTTGACGTGATGAGCCATTAAGTGGCATTTGTTGATTTCTTTAGTATGCTACTGAAATTAGATCGTAAATGGTATTATGAAGTGTCTTACAAAATGATATTAAGTGGTCAGTATTAATTGTTCTCTCTTTACATATTAGTTGTTTTCATTAAACAGTATTAGTTGTGCACCGTATAGCTGGTGTATCCAAATTGATATAATATCAGATTGTTTGTTTTGCCTTATTCTATGATCCATAATTTGCTTTTGTTAATTTCCATTACACCCGTCGTTGTTGTCACCTTTGCCTGACTCATATTTTTCTCATGGCAGACGGAGGCCAAACAAGATAAACTTTCAAAACGGCCACGAAATTAGATATTATCTCATTCCTATATAGATATTGAAGCTCAGGTGCAGGTTGGATGGAACGTTCTCATACGAGTTTCTTCTACCGTGTAACACGATGGAATCACGATTTTCTATCAAATGCATGTAACTGTTATTTTTTCTTCCTATAGGGCAGAGCTTGTGTGTGTGTGGTGTAACTTGGTTATGATCTCTACATTGTACGACAATCAAATGAATCCTTGTATGTATCTAACTAGTTGGTGGTAGGAAGTTGTACATTCTCATATACTTGCTTATTTTTATACACACGTATACCTACACTCCCATGATTGAACTTGGGATTTTGACCATTACAATTTTCCTGCATTTTTCTGATACAATTAACACTTCTTTTTGAGTTTTTGGGTTCCATTTTTCCTTCAATTACATCAATGTACCATTTTCGTTTAATCCCTCGAATCTATTATTCATACTCCATTTACTATCTATACCCCCATTTAAAATATAAAAAATATTAAAGTTAATATACACATCCAAATTTTTGATGGAAAAACGAACCTTTACTCAAGTTATAATATGGGGGAGAAGGAGAGATAGAAATTACACCGTCCTATACGTTTCAGACAAAAGGGTTAAGGCTCCACATGTTTAGATTTTACAAATAAAGGACCCATTTTTATTTGATTAAGAAAGAAATTGAGTAGTATGAATTTAAATAAAGGATTTAGTTGATCTTGTGTTATAAAGTAGATATTTATGTAAGGGTAATATAGACATTTCAACTATGGACATTTATGTTAAAAAATTGAGGGATATGTGAGGGAATTGCACTTTGATCTTGCTGGGCAAGCATCTATTCCAAAATGGTCCTTTTTTTTTTCTTTACACAAATGTCCCAAAAGACTTAAAAAAACCATCCCATTTTGTGTAAAGAAAAAAGAAAATGGGGCCAAGCCTGAAATTCTTATGATCATTTCAAAATGGGTGTGTGTCCTATGAAACTAAAAGTGCAATTCATTTGTTGGCCGCGACCCTTTCATTTATGGGTAGGGTGAAATAGGGGTATTGCATCTCTCCGAATTAGAAACTTGTTAAAATTCGTTGTGCATTCATTTTCCGTCCCAAGAATATTCTGTTGGAATTTGATTTTAAAAGAGTATTAAATGCTCTAATTTGATCAATTTAATGGAGGATAAAATAGTAATCTCAATGAGACTTCGTGTAATCGATGCGTTCTACTCGCGAAGTAGATCGTTGTGGTATTTTTCATCCTCAAAATCAAATTACGGTGAGGGATAAATTAATTCGTGAAGTAGAAATATTAATACTGATGTGAAGGAAGATTATGTGGGAATAAATTAAAATGTGAAGTATTTTAATCTGTCCCACATTAGAAAAATAGTAAAAAAAATTAATGTATATAAGTAAGAGATTCAAGTTGGTATTCAAATATGGTTTAGGGGATTCTATCCCTTGAACCACACGCTCGCGCAGTCGTCGCACTCCCGCTTGGCCGGCCGCGCCAGGTCCTTGGACTTGGATCATGGTAATTGGTCTTTGGGTGGTCCATTGGTCTTCTCTCTATCTTTTTAAAGACCTCAAGATACGGGGTAGACCCAATTCGGTGATCCAAAATACCTGCGGATCATCTACGTCAACGATCCGGAGAAACTCCACGTTTGCAATTCAAACGAATCTAATCTAGATCTTTGTGCTCCACGTCAACAATCTGGATCATTGCCAAGTAAGTAATCCTGTAAGATTCCTGATTCTAATCGTCGGATTAGCTAAGTCAGTGATCTGTATCATCTTCACGTCAACATCTGGAAGGTTCCAGAGCAGTCCAGATTCGTGGACTCTGTTGCCTCCATCGGTTTTGCGTTTGACGCTACCATAACCACCCACAAAGATCATGAGAATATTCCCTTCGGATATGGGACTAAACCTAACAGAGTAGTAAATTCATGGCTATAAATATGAGTGTCCTGCATTCATTCTAAACTTCCGAAAATTACAGAATTCGAGTCTCTCTCTCTCTCCCCCCTTCTCTGTATTTAGAACGTTCAGTTCATACGCTTATGTTCATTTTTTCTCTGTGTTTAGTGGTGCTACTAACATAGAGACGACAAACCCGTTTTATCTTTGAAGTCAAATTCGTATATTTTGTGAGCACTAGTCATTGCGTATTTTATCTTGCAAGAAAAAGTGCATACCTTGACTCTGTTTGCATATGATTCTGGTTTTCATTTTCATTAGATTGCAGTATATTTCTACCTTTTGTTCTGTACACATTTATACATTCCAGAAAAATACAAAATAGAAATAACATATTTGAACAATTCACTATTTATTAAAAATTTGCGAGGAATATATTTTTGAAAGAAAATGAGTCTACCTCATCTTGTAGAATTTCAAAAACCACTTATAAAAAAATAATAAAGGTGGGGAGAGGGGTGCGACTAGCTGACCTGATCACGGTACAACTTTTGAAGAGGTGTTCTGTTATGGACATTCTAACGTGAAGTAGTAAAGATTTATTTAAAGAAAAATGAAAAATGAGTTCAATTATTAAGTAAATGTGCAAGATATTAAAAAAATTCAATTTAAATACGTCTCATATAATACTTATACATATAAAAATTTGTCATTTTTGGAATAATACGATAGTAATAATTAAAGAACGCTATGTTTTGACGTCAATTATTATAATGTAAAAGAAATATCCTTAAGATGGATTAAATACCATCGATCATTTGTAGAATGTTAACTAGTTGAAAATATGAAACAGGTAGCATCAAAACATTGCAAAGGATACACCAAAAGGATTTGAAAATATTATGTTGTCAAATGGTCCGTATTAATGAGTGTGATAAATGCGTATATATAAAGGATACACCAAAAGGATTTGTTATCGTGTGTCTAGATGTTGATGGCATGTTGATCATGTGTAATAATCACAATTTCATTGTTAATACAAAAGACATGTTAAATAAAAATTTTGACATGAAGACATGGAATTAGCACATGTGATTCTAAGAATCAAAATTGAAAAGACTTCAAATGGAATATCCTTAACACAGTCTCACTAAGTTGAAAAGTTTTAAAGAAATTCAATTCTTTTGATGACCCACCTGCTAAAACACCTCTTGAACTAAATGTTCACTTGAAGTAGAAAAGAGAAGATTCAGTGGCTCAACTAGAATATGCAAGGATCATTGGAAGTGTGATGTATATCATCTAATTGTACACGCCTGATCTTGCATGCTCTGTTAACAAACTGAGTAGATTCACGAGTAATCCAAGAGTTGAGCACTGGAAGGCTCTTAAAAGGGTCTTACGATACTTGAAAAGTACCATTGATTATGGGTTCCATTATACAAGATATCCAACTGTACTTGAAGGTATAGCGATGCAAACAGGATTGTTGATAGGCGATCTTAATCCAAGAGGCTAACACCAGGAAGCTTGGCGAGGTAGGTAGGAACCTCGCCCAAGCTCCTAAAAGGCCACGGCCCACAGCTAATTGCATGAGGAGAGGGAAGGCCATTGGCGAGCTTCTTCACCAAGAGGGAAGCTCGCCCCTACTAGCTGAGACCAAGCCGGAGTCCACCACTACATCGTCCCCGAAATAAACCCAAGGCACAGTAGCTCGCCCAAGCTTAGGGTAGTGGCAACGTGTGTCTGTAGAACAAGTAGATACGTAGTAGGACAAACATTGTAAAGGGAGCATGGTGATGGACCAATACAAGGGTCAGGAACCCTTGTCAACACCTAAAGCCAAACAGGCTCACAAGGTGCCACCACACACTTGCTCACCTATAAATAGGTCTCCCTTGTAACTCTCTCTCCAACTTAATCATAATACAACAAATACTTTCTCTCTCTAAACTCTCTACTTTCTCTCTCTATATTATCCAATAACACAATTCTTGGATTATTGTTTGATAGGATTAATATGCTATAATAGCCACATAAAATACATCATTAGTAAATTCTATCAACAATTTGGCGCTAGAAGGAGGGCCATTAACCCAAAATTTTTTGAGAGCAAATAGTGAGAGTTGTTTGAAGGTTTGAAGATTTGAAGGTGTTCTTGACCAAGACTCAAGAACACTTGAAGATACACACATATTTCACTGTTTGGACAAAAACCCAGATTTTTGGGCTCATAAATTCTGCCAAGGAGGTTTTCAAACGCACATGCGTACACGAATAAACCAAATCTTGGATAATTCGTTGCACGTAAGGCTAGACGAAAACCCGAGCAAAATCACCCTGGCTGGAAGTCAGGAACCTGGGCGACCTTCCTTGCTAACCTCGGCGACCTTCCTTGCTAACCTCGGTGACCTTCCCCCAGAGAAAACCCAAAATGCCTAAGGAACAAACCTCGGTAACTACCAGGAGGTGGAAAGGGGCGACCAGGACCAAGCCGAGGGAGAAACCTCGCGCCGAGCTCTCCAGAAGAGCAATACTCCGCGACCTCCCCAACGAGTTTCAGTAACTCAGGAGGAGCTGAATCCCGCCCTGAGGGACCTCACCAACAACCCCAACGAGCTCCAACGCACAATTGCAACCCTGCAAAGGTTGCAACAAAAGCAGCTCGACGAGCTTACCCTGGTACCTCGGCGAGCTCCAGCCAACGAGGCCAGGGAACAAACAAGGCCGACTCAGGGCACCCAGACCCAGGGCCAATATAGCGACATTCCCACTGAGCAAGAGACAAGCTCGGCTCAAGCTCGCCAGCACCGTGAACGCGCTGGGAAGGCCAAGGTGGTGGAGGATCCAGCTCCGCATATTGGGCGAGCTTCGGCCTATACCGAAGCATCCGCCACCCACCAATCACTAAGGAGGGAGGTCCTCCAGGGCATGTTGGGGCCGAGGTGCGGAGAAAATGAACGAACGGCGGCCCCAGCCACGTCTTAGAGGGGAGAGTCAGACCTACAGCCTCGTAGGTCCGCCCATAACCGGTTGAGAAGACCCGCAGCTGACAGGTTGGGCCCGAACGGTGGGCGCCAGTTCTGGCCCGTCACGGAAGGGTCACCCCAGAGCGAGGCACCTCGAGGGCGTGCGTCCACGAGGCGCACAACCTTTGAGCAACCTCCGCCGGAGGTGACCCACAACGATGAGCTGGCCTCGCTGAAAAAGACCATCGAAATGCTACAACAGCAAGTAGCAGCAAAATCTGGCGGACCCGATGCCACCACTCTCCCCGCATCTCCTTTGGCACCTGCCATCCTCCGAGCACCGATCCAAAAGAAAATCCACTTTCCGGCGATGTCTGCATACGAGGGCGAATTCGACCCGAAGGTCCACTTGGCCAAGTATGCAGACTACATGATCTAGGTAGGCGCCACCGACGCCACTCAATGCCGAAACTTCCCGCTGACCCTCGGGGACCGAGCTCACCGTTGGTTCTCATCACTCGCCCCGGGGTCAGTCCAGTCCTTTGGCCAACTCACTCGGGAGTTCTTGGCCCACTTCTCCAGGTTTGGATCCTACCTTACCCAGAAGCATCGACTCGCTAACATCCACCAGGGGCGAGAGTGAGACCGACCAGCAGTATCTGGAGAGGTTCAATAAGATACTGTTGGAGGGTGAACCGGTGAGCGAGGACACCAAGATCATCCCGGTGATGGAGGGACTGAGGAAGGGCACCAAACTCTGGAAGGAAATGCACCTAGCATGCCCGAACACCTACACCGAATTTTAGCACAAAGCCGGGGTGTTCGTTGCCATGCAGGTGGCCCTCCTAAAAGAGGTCGGTGCCTCCGAGGAGAAGAAGCCCTACGGGAAGAAGTCCGGGGGCACATATAGGGCTCCCCGGAACTTGAAGGCTTTCGGCGACGGAGATGAGTTCAAGGAGAAGCTCAACCAAGTACTCACTGTCTCTGTTGACCATGTCTTTACCGCGGTCAAAGACAAAGCCATGTTGGATGAGCCGAGGAGGATCTGCCAGGACTGCACGAAGCTCAATCCCAACAAGTTCAGTGCCTACCACCAGTCGATCGTCCACTTCACCAGCGAATGCTGAGACCTTCTCAAGCAACTATGGAAATTTTACGAGGATGGGAAGCTAGCCAAGTTCGTGAAAAAGACACCGGCGAAGAGGACCAGGTTTGAGAGGAGGGAAGACTCCGACGATGAAGAGGAAGACGCAGGCCAGCGTGGTCCTTAACATAGGTGAAGGGCGCCTCCCCAACCCCAATAAAACCTGGAGCCTACTAGAGAACTCCTGGTTCTCAAAGAAGAAATCGGAGCTACCGAATGTCTCCAAGACGGGAGATCCTCCATTTCCAAAAGACAGAGGAAGGCCAAAATCCTGGCCGTAAACCAGGTTCAGGAAGGCAACTCCAGTTCTAGGCCCGCCGCATAACTCACTGATGAGCTGACATTCTCTTCGGCGGACTTGGAAGGGGTACTGACGCCCCACAACGATTCGTTGGTGATAAGCGCCAACATCATGAACGTCGGAGTTCACAGGTTACTTGTGGACACCGGCGCCTTTACCAACATTCTCTTCAAATCCACCTTAGATGCCTTAGGTGATTTTGAGTCGTATATAGAACCTAGCAATGCTAGGATAGTGGGGTTCGGAGAAGCTGTAACCGTCCCCCTAGGTACTATTAGGTTGAGCGTCCAACTTGTATCGGCCGAGGACCCGGAGCGGAGACTGACTAGGCTAATAGATTTCCTTATTGTCGACCAGCAGTCCTCCTACAACGGGTTCCTTGGCCGCCCCTTTTTCAATGAATTCAAAGCGGAGTGTTCGACCTACTACTACTGCATAAAATTTCCAACCCCGAAAGGTGCCAGAACCATCAAAGGCGACCAGAAAAAGACCCGAGAGTGTTTACTCCAAATTAATGATGGCCGGGTCAAGAAGTCTGTGACGCAGGTTCAAATCCTCGAGGAAGGTGTACAGATTTCGGCAGATGAGCCAAACATCCTGGACATCATCTCAAAGGAAACTGAGTAGATGGAGGTAGGCGACCTGCCAGAAAATGACCAAGTCTCAGAACCTGTGCAGGAGGCACAATCAGCACCAATGGAGGGAGTGGAGGAAGCCCAAAATAACCAAGCACAGGAACCTGGGCAAAGTTCACAACCTGCGCCCATGGAGGTGGTCGAAGGTACCCGAGGCGGGGAACCTGCGGGGGATCAAGAAACAGTACAAATGGATGTTGATCCAGCTCCCCAGATTGCAGAACCTCCCCGAGTTGGGGAACCACCAGAAATGCTGATAGTGGACGAACCCCTCCAAGTCGAAAGCAAAACTGATGACCTCGAACCACGCCTAGGTTACGAACCTGTGCAGATGTCACAAGAGGAGTGAGATGAGTTTATCGGTGACCCGAGGTGGAAAGATCAAAAGAGGAAGACCACCCCCATGGAAGAATTGACAGCACTCCCGGTGGACCCGGAAAGAGACTTGGAGCTTTTCATAGGTTCCGAGTTACCAGAACCGTACTGGTCGAGGATGGAGCTGTTTCTGATGTCCAACTTGGACGTGGTTGCCTGGTCCCATGAGGACATGACGAGAATCCCATTGGAGCATGCATGTCACCGACTCAACATTGATCCGACGAGGAGGCCTGTCCGCCAAAAATGAAGGAAGTATGGACCCGACAAGTATACGGCCCTGACCACCGAAGTTGGGAAGTTGCTGGACAACAAGCTGATCAAGGAAGCCTTGTGTCCGTAGTGGGTCGCGAACCCCATCCTGGTGAAGAAACACAATGGAACGTGGAGGCTATGCATCGACTTCACGGACCTAAACAAGGCGTGCCCGAAGGACAATTTCCCACTACCCCACATTGAACAGCTTGTAGATAGCACCACGGGCCACGAGATGATGACATTCATGGATGCTTTCGCGGGCTATCACCAGATAGCATTGCACCCAGATAACCAGGAACATACGGCGTTCTACACCAACAAAAACATGTATTGCTGGGAGAGGATGCCGTTCGGACTTATCAACGCCGGAGCAACCTACCAAAGGTTGGTGAATAAGATGTTCGACCAACACATCGGTGAATCCATGGAGGTGTACATAGATGACATAGTTGTCAAGAGTTTGAGAAAGGAGGATCACCTTGACCACCTAAAACAAACCTTCGACATACTATACCACTACAACATGAAGCTGAACCCCAAGAAGACCAGCTTTGGTGTACATTCAGGAAAGTTCCTAGGCCATCTGGTGAGCCAACAAGGAATAGAGGTCAACCCGACGTAGGTCCAATGCATTATCAAGATGGGTGTGCCCAATTTCGTGCAGAAAATTCAAAGGTTGACCGGGTGCATGGCTGCCCTGAACAGGTTCATCTCCAGGTCTGGCGATCAAAATCGCCCATTTTTCAAGGCAATCAAGGCAAACACACAAAGGTACAAGGAAGCAGCTAAAGCCAACAAGCCACACCTTAAAAACCACTTCGTGTGGACAAGCGAATGCAACCGAGCCTTTGATGATATTAAAGCATATACCTGGCAGATACGCAAGTTCTGTCAAAGCCAGTACCTGGTGAGAAGCTGTACCTGTGCCTCGCCATGTCGGAGGTTGCCATCAGCTCCGTCCTGGTTCGAGAAGAGGCGAAAACACACCTACCAGTGTACTACGTAAGCCAAGTCTTACACGAAGCTGAGTTGCGATACACCCCAACAGAGAAGCTCGCCTACGCACTGGTGATGAGTGTTAGAAAATTGAGGCCCTACTTCTTCGACCACCCGGTAGAGGTGCTGACGATGTTCCCACTACATCAAATACTGCAACGGCCAGACACTGTGGGACGCTTGTTGAAACGGTCACTAGAAGTTAGCCAATACGGGATAACCAACGCTCCCCGAACAACGATCAAGGGACAAGCGCTCGCCGATTTTATCATCGAGCTGACTTTCCTGCAAGATCCGACAAGGGGACGTATAGCTCTGTGGCACCTCTACGTAGACAGATCATCGACTAGCACAGCAGCAGGAGCCGGGGTAGTTTTGATCAGCCCAGATAGACAAGTCTTCACCTTCGCAATCCGGTTCGACTTTCGAGCAACCAACAACGAGGCGGAGTACGAAGCTTTGATAGCCGGACTTAGGTTATCATTAGTTGTGGGGGCAACCAATCTTCAAGTTTTGGGAGATTCCCAGATAATAATATCCCAAGTTCGGGGGGTACGAGGCAAAAGATCAACAGATGATGACCTACCAGAAGATAGCCGCACATCTGATCTCGATGTTTACGCAGGTTTACATCAATCAGATACCGAGACTGGAAAACACGCAAGCAGATGCCCTAGCCTGACTAGCTACCAGTAACGACGAAGCCAAGGTCACAGAGGTTGTAGTCACCAAACTGAAGAACCCCTCGATGTCCGATTACAAAGTAAATCAGACCTCGAGCGGGGGGCAAGAAGAGGACAAAGATGGTGAAGATTGGCACACTCCAATCCAAAAATACTTAGAAGATGGAACAACCCCCGAAGATACGTGGGAAGCTAGTCGGCTAGTGAAACAAGCAGCCAGATATACGTTGGTGGATGGCCAACTCTACAAACGTGGATTCTCTTTACCCCTACTCAAATGCTTATCTAAGAAGCAGGGGTTCGAGGTGTTACAAGAAATTAACGAAGGGATTTGCGAAAGTCACTCTGGGGGGCAAGCTTTGGCATACAAGACAATCAGACAAGGGTACTACTGGCCCACTCTTCGCAAGGATGCCATTAGCTTCGCGCGGAAGTGCCGAAAATGCTAACTTTTCGCACCTAATATCCACTCCCCAGCTACTCAACTGAAGTCGGTTTTTAGCTCATGACCTTTTGCAACATAGGGTATCGACTTGATCGGCCCATTTCCACCTGGCAAAGGCGGGGTAAAGTTTGCTGTCGTAGCAGTAGACTATTACTCTAAGTGGGCTGAAGCCAAAGCACTTACAACAATAACACAAGAAAGAATGATCGGTTTCATGTGGAAGAACCTGATCTGCCGGTTCGGACTTCCACTATCGATCATCACGAACAACGGAAGGCAGTTTGACGGCCAGAAGTTGAGAGATTTTTATAGTTCGTGGAACATCAAGAAGCACTACTCAACTCCATACCATCCGCAGTCAAACGGCCAGATTGAGGCGGTCAACAAAACCCTGAAACACATATTGAAGGTCAGCCTCGAAGACAAGAAAGGAAGCTGGGTAGATGAACTCCCGGAGGTTCTGTGATCTTACAAAACATCATACCAAGCCAGCACCGGAGAAACACCTTTTGCCTTAGCTTTCGAGACTGAAGCAGTAGTACTGATGGAAATCCAGAACAAAACTTGGAAGGTGGTAGGGTTTGATGAAGAAAAGAACGACGAAGCCTTGGCAGTCGAAAAAGATCTGATTGAAGAGACCAGAGCTTCGTCGGAAATGAAAAATGCCACCTACAAGCATAGAGCGGAAAAATACTATAATTCCCAAGTCCGTGACCGAAGGTTCAAAGTTGGGGATCTAGTACTAAAGAAGAAATTGATGGCCCCACCGGGTGTATTTGGATCGAATTGGGAAGGACCGTTCCAGGTTACCGCAGCCTGGGCAAATGGCACTTATGACCTCGAAGACGCAGAAGGCAACGCCTCGTCATACACCTGGAGTGCAGCACACTTAAATAAATTTTATCAATAGACCAGGATTCTGTAATAGACTAGCCAAAGGTTCGCATCAGGAAATGTTGATAGCAACCAATGTAAATTACGTTGCTATGAGAAGTTATACGTTTTTCTCGAAAAAAAAATATCCAACTGTTCGAAGGTTCGCAAAATATACAACCTCTCAAAGGTTCGCGAAATATCCATCCTCACGAAGGTTCGCAAAATATCCAACTATTTGAAGCTCCGCAAATACGCAAGGACCAAGGTCCACGACGTTATAATCTAAACGCTCGAAGGCGAAGGCCAAAGTTCCCTAGGTCAGCGAAGGTATCCTTCTTAAAGGATCACTAAGCGCCTACTGCCATAAGTTAGAAAAATTCACAAAAAAGACGGTTAAAACATCTAAGGCAAGGTTCATGAAACCCAATCGCCCAAAGTGAATTAAGCAAAGTACAACTCGCCACCCTAAGTGGTTTTAGACGAGCAATTCGCAGCCCTAAGTGGTGTAAGACGAAGAATGTGCACTAATCAAACGAAGGTACAGTTCGTAGTCCTAAGCGATGTAAAATGAACAATTCGCTTCTCGAAAGTAGAATAAGACGAACAGTTAAGTACCGAAAATATAAAAACGAGCCGATCAAAGATATAACGTGCGAAAACATAAATGGAAACAGGGTTAAAACAAAAGTTCGGATTTCATTAAAAAATACTTGAGAAATTTTCAGGCAAAAAAAGTTGCTTGAAAAATCCCCAAGTATACGAAGCAGTGCTAGCCACAAAGGTCGGCTAGCTGACCATCTTTAAAACTACAAAAAGGAGCTCCTTCTGGGCGAGCAATGTGAGCCCGGCGAGCTTCTATAACTTGAACAAAAAATGAGAAGCTACACTACGGAAAACGAAGAAAATCCTCCTAAGTCTCCGGGACTTCGGGGGCAGTTGGAGCAGCGGGAACGTCGGCAGGAACCTCGGGGTTGGCGGCCCCAGGAGCAGTATCCTCATCGGCAACCTAGTGATCTTGCAGGGATAACCTCGGCATGATAGTGATGTTGCCTGTACAACCGCTGGTGTCGAATTCGCCGAGGTTTAGCATTGCGTCCCTGCAAGCTTCTTGGAGCTGTGCGATAGTGGGTGGAGTTCGCCCCTCCTCATCAGCGACCTCCTCCTCTGCGAGGTTCAATTCCGGCATGGGCACAGTGTTTACAATTTTGTAACATACCGGAATGAAGTCAAGGGGCACCCCAAGCTCGGGAAGGTCGCCGATGTCTAGCTCCGTCTCATCGGGGAAGGGCGCCCTATCCAGGAAATCCTTGAAATCGCCAACTACCGCCTTCAGCTCTTCATCTTTGTGAGCTCGCGCCCACCAGATAGCCCGGATGACCTCGGTGTAGCACTGGACGAACCCCTTGTCAGAGTCCTCGGCCCTCACAATGGTCAAGCTCGCCGAGAAGGAAGCATCATTCCGCAGCTCGGTGGCCTCATTTACCTTGGCCGAGAGCTCATCCTTCAGCTTGGAGCACTCCTCATCGGCGCTCTTTGTCAGACCACTATGTAGCTCCAGCTTTCTCTTGGTCACCGTATGCTCGCCGACCTCCTTGGCGAGCTTCTCATCAAACTCCTCCTCCTTAGCCTTGATTTGTGCATCAGCATTTTTCTGGATGGAGGCGAGCTGTTGCTGGAGTTGGCTGAGGTTCTCGAGGGCGCTGTTCTCGGACGCCAGAGCCGCAGCCTCCTTCCCCTCGGCGAGCTCTAAAGTCTTCTTCAGCTTATCGGCCTTTTCCGCCATTGCCAAATAGTCCTCATTTTTTTTCTGGCGATCTTCCTCCAGTTGGGCGGCCTGATCGATCACCTTCTGGTTCGCGAGCAATAGCCCACTTGCATAGTGCATCGAGAGCCGGGCATTCTCGATCAGGTTCTGGCTCTCGATGGTTGCCAATTGGGGAGCGGACCAGAACCTCGGCGTCTCGCTCACAGTGTTTCGAGCAAGGCCCGGAGGAAGACTGCGCATTGAGGTCAGAGAGCGAGATCGCTCGTAGGCGTGGATGGCCTCGTGCCTATTCGAATGGGTAATGGGGGCACAGCTGTAATGTTAAAACAGTTAGAGTTGGAAAAGAAAAACATAAGAAAACGATGAGGGTCAAGGCAGAGGTGGCGAGCTACTTACTGAGCTCGCTCGGGGTCCCAGCCCAGGAGCGTGTCATCGTTGGTTTGGACCCCAAAAGGAGACGAGGAAGGTGGCGACCTCCGGATAGGTGTGACCGCCATTGGAGCAGTCGAATGGGCAGACCCACCTTGCGCCGACCTTGTGACAGCTCGCTCATCGTGCTCGGACCCTTCATCATCACGAAGACCAGTGCGAGCTCTCTTGCGAGCTTGTGCATCATCATCCCCCACTCGAGACCCATCTCCACGGTGGAGACCCTTTTGGACTGGTGGGAACCTCGCTCGGTCGTAGCCCCTCTCGCCCTCCTCCCCGGCTGGTCTTAGTGACCTCTGCAGCGTTTGATTTTGTTGTGGCCTTGGTCGGCCCTTTCTGAGTTCTGGATCCGCCAACCTCACTTTTCTTGGAGGCGAGCTCCGCCTTCTTGCTCGTATCCAGAGCGAGAGCTAAAGGAAAAGCCAACTTGTTGGGGCGAGATGGTCCCATAGTGAATTGGCGAGCTACGATGTGATACGCCTTTGGGATCTCGACGGTTGGAAATGTCACCCAGTCACCACCTGCAAGAATCGAAGAAAGTGGTTAGAAGCTCGGCGAGATGATCCCTCCATGTTAGGCGAGATTCAGTAAGTTATGGACCTGGGAGTTCCGGACCTTGCAACGTAAGGTGATGCGGCAGAGTGTGGAGACCAGCGAGTCTAAGGCAGTGGTGTTGGCTAAGGTGGGTGATCTCCCGATCCTCTTTACTCCTCAAATGACAAACGGCTCGTACCATGTCGAACTAGACTGGTAACTCAGGCTTGCCGCGGCTAGACTTGTGATGCTTCAAACCTGTAAAAGAAGGGAATCAGATTAGTAAATCTAATTCAACCCACGCACACCGAAGTAGGTGACCTACTGCTAGCCTCCCCATATTCGTCAGGGGAGAAAATTGGTCCTCCTCGTCCGGAGTAATTGGTAGAAGCTCGCCAGTCTCCCCCCATGAAGACAAACTGCTGTTTCCAATCGCGGACCTTATTCGGGAGAATCCCCAGAAACTTCTCTACTGGGCGGGCTTTGAGGTAGTAGTATCCTTTACCGTCATTCACCTGCCGAGTAACAGTAAAAAACTCATTGAGCTCGGTAGTAGTCAGCCGGTTTTCATACCCCTCCAACCCGAAGATCGCCAGCGCCGCTAGCAAGCTGCTCCAAGCATTAGGAGTGAACTGCGTGATGGTGAGGTTGTTATCAAACAAAAACTGGCCGATGAACGGGTGCAAGGGCAATGTAAGCCCGTCCTTGAGGGTGTGGATATTTATACCAGTCAACCCCGCCGGGGGCGTATCAGCTCGCTCTTTCTTCTCCGGAGCGTACAAGAATATGTCTAGGGGGATCCGATATTTCTCGCGAATGTGGGGGGTGGATACTCATATATCACGCTCTGGACGTCGCTGGCTTTGTAGTCAGACTTGTTCGCCGCATCCCGGAAACTTCGCCCGGGAAGGGAGAAGCTCGCCACGTGCTGGGAGACGTATTCCTCCCAATCGAATGGATGGACGACGTCGGCCGAGGTTTGATGTTCGATTAGCTGGGGCTCCGGGAAGCCAATGGAACGGAACCACTCAAGCGTAACTTCTTCTAGGTCACCCCCTCGTTCGGCCACTGGGGCGACCTCTTCATCTACCTCGGCGACCTCTTCACCTACCTCGCCAACTTTTTCATTGCCAGAGGCCTCTCTCCCCACCAGAGCGACCTCCTCCTCATCCTCCCAAACCTCACGGTAAACGGAGTTGGTAGCTCTCTCATCTGGTTCAGAACGAACCTCACCCGATAGCTCGCCATGAGTTGGGCGAGCTACCGAGTTAGCCTCAGAGCCGAACTCAATGACAATCGGGGTCATTTGGGGAATAGGGCCGCTATCGGTCATTGGCCGTTTCTTAGGATCATGGTTCGAATGAGTCTCACTCGATGCGTGGGTCGACATGGTTTGGACGAGGTTCGGAAGGTTCCAAAATAATCCAAGGTTTCGACTGCTGGAGTTATGGTACGAAGGGGATTGGAAAATCCGAAGAGTCACAAAAAATATTCAGAAATTTCCAAAAATTCGGAGAAATTAAGAAAAGGACGGTCGGAATCTGCAAAAGAAAAAAAGAAAGAAGAACTCGGATTCTGCCTTGATGAGCCTTCGAAAATCCGTTGGATGCAATAAAAACGTTCGCCGGAAAAAGCTCTAAGAATCGAGAGTGGTAAAAGTGGGAAATGATCTTGGTTTCCCCTATTTATAGACATCGGGGCGAGCTTGAATATTCGAAGAGTCCAGGGACCGATCTGCAAAGAGTTTGAAAGTTCATCATGATGGGTGCGGGAAACAATGCCTAAAAAGGCGTGCATGACATCTTGATTCCCGCACCACATCAGCCGACCAACCGCCACGATGAAGCTCGCCCATAAGCTCGGCACCTGCCCAGAGATAGTTGTAGTGAAGTCTGCAACTGTATACTTGATCATTCTACAGCCAGACATGACCCTACAGCTGTAAGGTTTCTCTACAGCTGATTTTTATTATTAACAGGACTCTACAGCTGCAAGGTTGAAGACTCTACAGTTGTGAAGAGCGTTTGAAGAAGGAAGTACAAGTCAGAGATTAATTGAAGATTATGAAGACCCTTAAGCACAATTAGTGTAGCTCTCATGCACTCACTAAAATGAACTTAAGAGGAGGTTATTTCTAAGAAATCTGGAGGATAATGAAGATTAGTTTGAAGACAGCCATAATTCTGAAGAAAAGGACAATAGTACACTCAGTACTATCTTGTGTGAAGAATGAGGACCACTTCACACATGCCAAATAGAGAGAGAGGAGCCTTATCCAGATTTCAAATTTGAATTCCCAACGGATAAGTCACACCACTCAATCTATAAAAGAAGAAGTCCTCAGAGGAAGCAACAACAACAACCCTGAGCATACAAGCATTCTGCCTAAGCAAGTCTACAACCAACAAATTTCTGAGAGAGCTTATTGTTGTTATTCTTTGTGATTCAAAGGATAGTTGGTTAGGATTTTCTTAGAAAGAATCACACCTTTTGTTGTTGTTCCCTCATCTATTTTTAATTTCTTCTTAGTGTAGATATCTCTTTATGAGGTTTTTGTTAAATCTTTGTGAGTTGTATTCTAAGTGAATAGGGTAGTTTATCTCTTGTTAGAATAGGAATCTGAGTGAACTTAGTTCTAAGGGTGAACAACTTGTATTGATCTAAGTGATCTAATCTTAGTGAATTTGGCACCTAAATGGTATAATAATGGATGTAGGTTGTCTCTTTATAGACACTGAACCACTATAAATACTATCTATTTACTTTCTGTCATTTATATTCCTGTATTGCATATTTACTTTACTGTTACATTCATCATTCTTTGAAAATCGAGTGCATAAACTTTGTGGTTTTCACAAAGAAACTGACTCTACAGCTGTAGACTTGTCTAAGTCACTCAGCTGTTAAGTTTGTTTATATTATTTTTCATAACACTCACTTATTTCCGCTGCACATTAGAGTATTCTAAATACACTTTTAAGTGTGAGAATCCCTCTGATTTCTTGTCTATAAGTTGTCTTTTTGGTTGCAAGTTTTTAAACTCTGCAGGTGTAGACTTCTCTAGTCCACAGTTGTAACCTTTGTGGTCTTGTTTTAAAACCCTTGTAGACTTGTTGTTTTTGAACTTATAGAGGCCACTGTAAGGTTCTAGAATCCCCTCTTTTGAAAAGTTGTAAAATTTGATTTTGACTCAAGGTCTATTCACCCCCCCTCTAGACCTTGACCACTTAAGGGACCAACAATAACAAACTCATGTGACGTGTTTGATCAATAAACTTTTGAAGTATAGAATTATCATGTCATGTAACAAATATATCATCAACATATAACAGCAAATAAAGAACTGATTTATCGCGATGAAAGAAGAAGACATTGATGGTTTTTTTATTTGCTAAGAATACATATTCAATTCCTTTTGGATTTTTTTTCTTTGATTATGCAATTTTATCATATTATTATGCAAATTTTTTTAGTGCTATAAAATTTATTTTTATTTTATTATGCAAATTTATTGAATGATTATGTTATTTGGTAAGACGATTATGCAAATTTTTATACGATTATGCAATTTATTAAGATAATTATGTTTTTTTTTATCAATTTGTGCATCAAAGGGACAAAAATCGGCCTTAGTGATCCGACGGTGCCGAGTGGAAGGGCACACGTTCCTCCAGAAGGGCGGTTGGGACGTGGGCATAAGGGTCCCCTTACAAAACTTTCGTTATTGAGTTAGCCATACACTTCACATATTTCTAGCGATTCACATGGCATTATCAAATGATACAAGTCTTGGATAAAAATCTACAATGTCCGTTCTTGGAGAAAAAGATCAATATATCTGTTATGTAGCTTACCCTTTAAACCTTTTTGAAGTTGGCTCTCTGTGAAATACTCATTTGGCCGAGGGCTTCCAAACATGTACAGAATGAAAACTTCATTCTCAATTCTATGAGAATTTTTATTTTACATATGTAAATTAGTAAAAATATCAGATTTTTAAATTTTTACATATACAAAAATTAGAAAAAAATAACAAATTTGATATAAAAAAACAGAACATGTTTAAATTATAAAATGACAAAAAGAAGAAAAAAATTCAGCTGTGTTAAATTGAAGCATGAAAAGAAGATAAAAAGACAAAAAAAGAAAAAAGAAAAGAAAAGATAGCTGCAGTGGGAAAAATATGTTTGGGAGGTCCACAAATTGTATGAAACTTAAGTAAAGGAAAATCATTGTAGTAATTTTAAAATAGACACTTACTATCGATATATAATCAACCCATTTTTATAAGAACAAATATGTGTATTTATTTATATTTTCTTTTTGTTAATTTATGTTGATAATATGTTGTTAATGTATTAATACATCTTTTAATACCTTACATGTATTACTATAAGGACAATATATATTATATAAGGACATATAAATATTTGTACATACAGAACACACTTTGCTCTAACAGAAACAAATATTTGCTCCCAGTTTGTGTTACTACATTAGCAAGTGAATGTTACTCTAAGGATTAAATGTATTTTTATAAGAACAAATATGAGTTTTTTTTATTTTATTCATTATCCTTTTAAATCCAGGCATATTGTTTCATGTAGTAACACACTATTTACTACTTTACATGTGTTATTTTATGGAAAAATAATTATTTCTATAAAAAATATTTATAAAAAACTAATATTTATTCTTATGGTAACATACTCTTATATTATGTGAAATTGTATTTATTCAATAAAAATAAATAAATAGATGTAAAAGAACAATATTTTATATAATAATAACACACATTTTCTTCCAATTTATATTACTATATGGGCAAATACGTATTACTGTAGGATAAAAATGTTTTTCTACAAGACTAAATACGTGCATTAACACACTTTTTACTATTTTATATTTATTATTATATGAAAAATAATTATTTCTCTAAAAATAAATAAATATGTGAAAAATAATATTTTTTTATAATAACACATATTTTGCTCTTATATTATATGAAAATATTTATAAAAAAATATATGTAAAATAACAACATTTTGTTGGAAAAAAAATGAGTTGTTGAAATGATAATACAAACTGTAATCAAAGGGATACAATGGGGTAAGATAACAATGACACAGAAATAAATAAAATTACAAATAAGATCAGCAACATGTCGAGTCGAGGAGGCCTCTTCCCGCAAAGAGAATACTCTCCGGTAGTACTCTTCGATATGGAATAACGCTCCTAAAGGTAAAATAACACAAGCTCCAAGTGTGCAGCACCACAGAACTTGAAGTTCCAGCGAACAAAAGAATGTTAGTAACTAGACTTTACCTAAAACTTTAAATATGGAGGTTGGACGAGGGAGAAAGAGAATCATGAGTGTATGTGCTCTGGAATGAATGAGGACACCTATTTATAGGTGAACCTCCACTCGTAAATGGGGAAAAATGTGTTCGCATTTAATACTGACAAAAATGATATGCATTAGTGTTGGTCCCAAATAGACCAAGACAGGTGTATGGGGGGGGGGGGAATACACATGTTAGTACAAATTTTTCAAAGATCAGTTTACAGTAGACTTGTTAAAAGCACAGACCACTTATAAAGTATCAGTGGACTTGAAGGTCGCCTGACAAGTAGCCTGAGGATCTGATCAGTTTGAGTTGTGCAGCGGATTATTTGTAAAACACTTGAAGTTATTAACTCACACAAATGCACAGGAGACACAGGGATTTATAGTGGTTCGGGGTTAAACTCTCCTATATCCACTTTTCCTGATTTAACAGGAGAATTCCTTAACCACAGGAATTCCTTGTTTTAGAGTGCCAAGGTGCACTGATCAAGAATAGCTCATCTTGATCTCTAGGATTTTCACTGAGTCCTAGTCCTCTCAGATTTCAGACTGAGACACTCCTCATCTTACTTTCTTACCACTCACAACATTGAACCTAACTTGGTTTAAGGGTTTGAGTCTTTCCAACTAAGGTTGAGATAACCCTTTACAATGATGAACAATAACTAGATTGGGTTATCTCAGTAGGCTTCTAAGATATTACAGTGTAAGCCTAAATACAAGAATGAATTCTAAGCAGTGTAAGCACTTGGGAAACTAAAGTGATTTCGAGTGCTTGAGTGTATGAGCTTTTCAGATTATCAGTTGAGCTTGTTAGTTTCCCATATTTAGCTTCTTCTTCAACTCTTGTATTTATAGACTTAAATTTGAAAGACTATTCGTTGGAGAGACAGTTTCAAATTTAAGCTATTTTGGTGTATCAACGTTCTTCAAGATTTTCCTCAGATTTTGGATGGTCAAATCTGTGAAAATGTAGCAGTCCAACGTTCTAAAGATCTTCTTCAGATTTTGGATGGTCAACTCTCAAGCATTAATGGTTGATAGCTCATTAAATGTCTGCTTAGAGTTAATGCAGCCGCCTTCGAAAACTGTGCCATCCTAGGTTGTTGGTTGCTTCTGAACTTGGTACTGACATGTCAGTCTTTGTGTCAGGTCCGTACATAGGTGGCAGCTTCTTATTGGTCTGTCTTAATTGTTCCTCAGTCCAGTCCTAACGGTTGCATTGAAGTCCTCTGTCTTTTCATCAGGTGACTTGGAACATTCTCTTTGCTGCATTTAACACTTCATTTATGTGTTGGTTGCTTCCTTATTAAATGCTAAAGGCATTTAATGCATCATGTTACTTGGAGTCCTTTCAGGCTGCTTGGACTTAGTCTTTTGGGGTGTATTCTTCAACAAGTGGGTGTATCTCCTAATCCTACACCAGGCTAGTCTAAGATACATCAGACCAGTTTCTATACATCAGACTAGTTTTCATTAAAGTGGCCTGTCAGTTTTCAAACTTATATTCTAAGTTTTTATTATAGCCTCTTAACACTTTGGGCTAGATTTCTAAGTCTTTTATAGATACATTAATACAACAAGAGAGTCTTTGGGATTTTATCAAAACATTTTTCAAGTCATTTCCCAACAATTAGTCAACAGTCAGGAGATTGATTGCAATCAATCAATTTGACCTACATTTTCTATCAATGCACACATTTTTGTGTTGATAAGAGTGGTCAGAGCTGAGTCACCACAAAGTCAGGTTTCGACTCATTGAATCTGTCCAGTGACGAGTCAACACAATATCATCCATGAGTCAATTCCAGATTCCACAAATCTGTACAATGAAGTCAAATTTTGATATGGGACGGACCCATTAACAAAGTAAATGCGCAGGACCCACAAAACTTTTGTGGTCTAAAGATTTAGATGGACACCAAGCTCAAGACCTAAGTACACACAAAGTCCAATTGCCAAGGTCTAAGTACAAGGGTTCGGCTTGACCTGGCACACTCGCGCACGTGTGATAATTTTGATTGTCGATCAATCAACTATAGTTTGACAAGTTTCATTGACTTACTAATATTATATAAATTAATAATCTCATTTTCCAATGTGTAATGATAATTAATTCTCTCCCTAATTCAAAGGAACTAACCTATTAATTTGTTGACTCAATTTCTCTCTCATATAATTTGTTTTGTGAGTACGAATACATAAGATTCATCTACTCCATGAGTATAATGCACTCGTATCAATTAATTTTTGTGAAATTAATTTTATTAGTCAAACAATACCAATTAAATTATCCAATATTTAATTAAAATTAAATATTTCCAACAATCCTCGACATGAGTGAAAATTACACCCATTAACATACAAACACACAGCCAGTCTAAGGGAAATGATATTGTATTTGGACAAGTAGCTTTAAGCTTTTAACCTTCCATAATCAAGCTTACCGGATACACCGGCTGCCTAGTAGACACAATACCTTGAACTATTCCACCTTGGTGTGTATCGAGACAGTGAGCAATGACATAATACAATCTCTACTCCCTTTTGTTTCCTCACATTTTTATCCTTCAGCCATGGACACCCTTTGGATTCGTAAGTGTTTAATATCCGATGATATTTGAAGCTGTCTCTCACTTTACACTTACATAGGTAAAACCCCCTTGAGTATCCTGTAATACTCTATTCTCACCAGGACTTTGGAATTCATTCATACCTAACTTACACCACCTATGGGTTCTATACTTGGTGTACTATCCTCTAAGGAATGGTCGAATTACCAAGCATTTCGTCTAACTTCCACAGCTTAGTTTTCTCGTTGAACCAAGATCTTGGGATTTCCAATCAACTTGGTTAGGTTACAACTGCTTTAGTCTGTTCGGTAGATTTAAGACACATTCTTTCTGATAGTTTGGACATTTGATCTCGATTTATACTCTTTCTTAAGGGATCCACTAGCTTATTCTTAGACCTTATATAGTATATGGATATCACACCACTTGAGATCAATTATCAAATGGTGTTATGTTATCAATGAATGTGTCTAGATTTTTTGTTATACATATCATTCTGAGCCCTACCAATTGTGGCTTGGCTGTCACAATGTACCATTATAGTAGGTACTGGTTTATTCCAACATGGAATAACTTCCAGGAAGTTTCGAAGCCACTCTGCTTCTTCACTAGTTTTATCTAAAGCTATGAACTCAGATTCCATGGTGAATTAGACAATACATGTTTGTTTCATCGATCTCTAGGACATGACAACTCCTCTTATAGTAAATACATATCCACTAGTTGAGAATGACTCTTTACTGTCTGAGATCCAATTGACATCACTATACCCTTCGAGTACAGCTGGATACCTGGTGTACTGTAGTCCAAAGTTTAGAGTGTACTTCAAGTACCTCAATACTCTTCTTAGAGTTATCCAGTGCTCGTGACTTGGGTTGCTCGTGAAACTACTAAGCTTATTATTGGCACATGCTATATAAGGATGCGTACAATTTGAAATGTACATAATGCTCCCAATCACTCTAGCATATTCTTGTTGAGCTACAGATTCACCATTATTTTTCTTCAAGTGAAAATTCACTTCCAAAGGTGTTTTAGCTGGTGGATCATCAAAGGCGTTGAATTTGTTTAACACTTTCTCCACAAAATGAGATTATGTTAAGGATAATGTTGATTTCTAAAATCACCATCAGCTACACCCATGTCTTGCCAAAGTTTCGACCTAACATGTTCTTTGTTTTACAAAGAAGATTATGATCATAGTTGATGATCAACATGTCATCAACATAAAGATACAATATGACAAGCACTTTTTGTGTACTCTTCACATATACACATTTGTCACACTTATTGAGATGAAAGACATTTGACAATATTGTATTATCAAATTTTAAATGCCACTGTTTTGGAGATTGTTTAAGTCCATACAACGACTTCACAAGTTTGCACACATTTTTCTCATTTTAAAGTCCGATAAAACCTTCGGGTTGATCGATGTAAATTTCTGCATCCATCTCACTATTGAGAAATCTACTCTTAACATCAATTTGGTGAATCTCAAGATTGTACAAGGAAGCAGCCGGGATTAGCACCCAAATAGATGTAATTCTAGTTACTGGTGAATAGGTATCAAAGAAATCATAGCCTTCAATTTGTTTGAACCCTTTTGCAACTAAACGTGCGTTGTATTTATCAATCGACCCATCTACTTTACATTTTCTTTTAAGGATCCATTTGCATCCTAAGGTCTTACAAGCTTGTGGGAGATCAACTGTTTGCCAATTTCGTGTCTCACGCAAGTGTACGTGGTCGTAGTGGACAAAGTGACCAAGTTATAAATTTATCAAACATAGGGAAACGAGGCGATAAGTAGTAAGATTGTTGTTGACATATAGAATCTAAGAAAGTAAGTAACAGGCTTGGGGTTGCTATCTACTATTCTTTTTCAAATATGAAAATCTACCTATCACCTTAGAAAGATGAGCTAGTTTGAGAAGTATGCATTAATGTAATCCACTTATGATTCATTTGGTGCCTATCTCTGTTGGGAAAATCTAAGTGTTTTGATTAGATCCCAAAACCCCTTGATGAATTTACCTAAGTATAGTTCATCAGGATGATAGGCTCAGGATTAGATAGGTTAGAATAGATTTTCTATTCACAGGTATTCAGTTCAGGGGGAACGTACTGAGGAGTGACGACTGATGGAGACGTCCTTGAAGTCTAAAGTCTGAAGCTGTTCCAACCCTGAAGGTGTTGATCATCCTGAAGATGGTCAACCTGAAGCTGCAACCTGAAAAACCTAGAAAGAGTCCTGAAGATGCCTAGAAGCCATCCTGAAGAAAACCACTGACCCTGACAGAACTGAGTAGACGAAGCATGCTCAGGGAAGTCTTTCTCAGTAAAGGCTCAGTGTAATCTTGATCAAGCTGAACGTCCTTCTGATGTTCATAAGTCCTGACTTGGGTCTAGTATCAGTTAACCTGATACTTGTAAGTCCTGAGATCCAAAGGTTACATGTGCGAATGGAAGTCTGATGAAGCAGAAAGAATGTTAGAGTCTCCAACATAAGACAAACATTTATGCTGAGTAAAGAACGAGAAACTTAGTGTTATAAATGTATGAGGATCAGTAAATTCAATGCTGACAAACTAGCCGTTGGACAAGCGACCAGTTAGAAGGCGACACGTATGTACGGAGACTGAGCTCATTTAATGCTTCTCAGAGGTGCAGGCGGCGGATCAGAAACTTTGCCATACTAGGTATGAGTTTTGTCAGATAAGGACAACCAGTACCTGCACCTATCCTAAATAGGAAGGTTTGAAACGGATCTTTTTCAAACCTCCCTATAAATACAGAAGGCCTTGCCCCCATTCCAGGTTACGGGAAATTTCCAAGTGAAAGCATTCTCAAGATTCCAAGCACTCAAAGCAAATTTGAAGCAACACTCTGAACTTTAAGTTTCCCTAGTGTTGTAGTAGGAATCATTCTGTATTTTTCTTAGAGTATTGATCCCACCCTTAGCACTAGTTTCTTAGAGGGATCAATACACAATAGTTGGAAAACGTGAATACCAAACCCCTCAGGTTGTGAGTTGGTTGGTAGGAAGGACTGGGACTTGTAAAATGCCCAGGGGTCAGTTCCTTAGAGAGAAAGTTGGCTATTCGTGTCCCTTGGCACATAAAACCCAAGTACTTATCCTCAGGGTTTTGAGGATAACTTCCTGTTCAATCAGGTCATGGACGTAGGAGTTGGTTATCTCCGAACCACGTTAAAAAGACCCTTGTGTGCTGATTTACTATTCTGCTCAGGATCATAAACTATCATCATATTAAACTAAAGCGTACTTGCATTGTTTCTGAAAAACCATCAGGACTGACTTGTCATCCTGGTCAGTAAAGTATGCGCCAGCCTTAACCACGTTTTCACTAAGCAAACTGATAAAGTTTTCAGAACTAAAACGTGTAAACACTTAAGGGCTCACTTTTTGCACTAATCTGAGCTTATTGAGATAGTAGCCCAACTGACTAGCTTCCGAGCGGTCAGTAGGATTGTTATCTCTACTGAGCTTCTGAGAGCACAACTCTGACTTCGCTTATCTGGTTCATTGTTGATCCGTCCCTGCTGCCCCTGAGGACCATCAGTAGACTGAACATTTTCAGGAGCTTCCTGACTAAGTCTGAAAGAGAATTTTCCTGAGGTTTTGGGAAAATCTGACATCAGTGTTTTCCCCCCATACACTGATTATACTCGTTTTGGGACCAACAAGTGGTATCAGAGCAGTGGTTCAAAAGTCCACTGACTTTGTTTACCAACAGTTTCTGAGAAGAAACTTTTGGTGGTCAACTGAACAGATCTGTTTATGAAAACTTGCATTCATGGCATCCGGTTCTAAGCGCCTTGAAGGCAGTCTTCCTGAATTCTCTATTGACAATTATGATTATTGTAAATTCAGTGTTCTCCCACATCTCTACTCCATCCATGATCAGATGCCCCAGGTGATTGAGCATGGTCCTATCAGATTTATGAGGAATCTTCAGACCATCTGACCCGTAGCTGGTAATGTTCCTGTTCCGGCTGCCGGAGATGAGCTTGTGGAGAGGTCCGTGCTTACTGCTGATTAGATTAAGTAAATCGGACTAGATAATGTTGTGAAGAACATTATACTCCACACCGTTTCTTATGAGGATTTGGTCAGGCTCATGCATCTGACAACCATGAAGGAGATCTGGGATGCACTGAAGGAGATGAGTGAGGGCTCGGAGAAGGTCAAGGAGAACAAGAGAGATCTTGCTATCAGGAAGTTCGAAGCTTTTCGGATGCTGGAAGGTGAATCCATCTATCAGATGAAAGCTCGGTTCATTAAGATGATGAACGAGCTGGCAACCCTTGGGAAGGACTTTCCCAAGAGGGAGGTGTCGTCTAAAATCCTGAACTGTCTCCCTGAAAGATGGGACACATGAGTGATCTTGTTGAAGAACACTCAGGACCTCACTAACATTCCTTACTCTCACCTCTTCTCAGAGTTAAAGGCTCTGGAATTTGACCTCGATAAGAGGAAGACGAAGGGTGTTACCAGTGAGGATGTGATTGAGGAGAAGACACCTGAAAAGGAAAAGAGCGTGGCTCTTAAAGCTACTCCTACGCCTGAGGCTGGATCCGACTCGAAATCGTTGAGGGATATGAACAAGGATGAGCTGGCCCTGGAGTACAGCCTGATGGCACGGTGTTTCGAGAAACTGAACTCTCGATTCGGAAGGTATAAAAAGTTTTATACTGACACCAGTGATCACAGGTATTCCAGCCCCAGGAGATCGAGTCCCCGGAGGGAAGAGAGATGGGATTCCGATTCCAGGAGAAATCGTGAGGAGCCTGAGCGGCGCAGAGATGAGAAGAGAAGAGATGATGCTGATCCCAGAAGATCCAGCTCCAAGCCGAAAGATCATCAGGGAGCCGGAGGGAGTCATCGAAAAAAGGTACACTGACAAGAAGTTTGCTTCTGATGTAGATCAGTGTTACCACTGCAAGAAGACCGGACATTATCAGTATGATTGTCCGGAGCTCAGTGCTCGTGAGCGAGAAGATCGGAGAGCCAAGAGAGAGCTCAGGGCATCAGATCGGAGAGCTATGCTTGCTGAGGATTCCTCATATTCAGATGGCCCAGGACGCCGGTCCTCTGAACTCTTCTCCGATGAGGAGTATGATGACCTCTGCCTGATGGCAGATAATGAGGTATGTTCTTCTTCCTCTTCTCCTGATCATTCACCTGAGCTTAGCTCAGACTCAGCAGGAGAACTCGACCTTCAGCTCGCTCTAGAGCAATTGATGGTTGATTTCTTAAGGCTGCAGGAGACTCATACTCACACAGTGGATGTGAATGCACAACTGAGTGGGGGAGAATGATCGGCTAACTGAGTCTCTCAGAGTGAGGGATACTGTGGAAGCCCTCAGACTAGTAAATCTTCAGGAAGAGTTGCTTCATGCTCGGAATAAGCTTGATGAAACTCCACTGGAGGTTGAAAGACTGAAAGATGTAATCAGCTCGCTGATTGAGACTCGTGACACCGATTTGTTCCTCGCTCAGGAACAGTTGATGATTGAGCGAATTGCTCTGAGAGTGATGTTCGAAACTGAGTGGCAAGCTCGCCTTTGTGCTGAGTAAACTGCTTGGGATCTTGAGCTGATCTCAAAAGAGAAAGCTCATGAGGAACTGGTGCTTCCGTACACCACTGAAATTGAGGCCCTGAAAGAAACAAATGGGCACCTTGAGGATAAGCTGAAGAAGTTACACACATCTACCTAAGTGATTGATGAGTTAACAAGTTTCTCTCAGCTGACCGATGGTCCTAAAGCTGGGTTAGGCTATGATGCCTCAAAAGACCCAAAGGGCAAGAAAAAGAGAGGTGCTTCAGGGAGCACCTCTCAGAAGAAGTTTGTCCCTGCCCTAACTGACGACAAGAGCCCAAGTGTTGCTCGTCAGGATAAAGGCAAAGGGAAGGAGAAAGTGCTTGAACCTGTTAGGCAAAGGATTGAGGAATCTTGGCCAAAACCTAAGGAAAAGGCCCAGGCTCCTCATCCTGAGCCGAGGAAGAAGGACCAAAGGAATTCCAAGGCTCAGCCTAGGAACCCTCAGGCTGAAAAGAATTCTGCCCCCAGCACCTCTCAGGCTAGGCCTCAGAATGCTTAGGGTAGGAGAAACTCAGGCCGAAGGGAACCTCAGGCTAGGCCAAGGACTACTGAGGTCCAGAGGCCTCAGGCAGGGCACAGGGCTCATCAGAAACGTCCCAATCCTCCGAGGAGAAGGACGAACCAAGTGGCCCCTGAAAGGCAACGGAGACCTGACTCCGATAACACTCATGCCAGACCTCAAGTGCCTAGAGGTCAGGTCTGAGCTGCTCCTTCTCAGGACAGACATCAGCCCACTGCACCCAGGACAAGGAGGAATATGAGGCCTGCCCCCAGGAATCAATCCAGGGCTCCAGAGACTCAGGCTGACACACATACACCCTCAACTTCCCAGGCACAAAGGAAGTAGAGGACAGTGTATGTTGATGTTTCAGGGAGACAGGTTTACACTTCTGATGCCATCAGAATTGCTAAACAAATCTGGATCCTGAAGGGTATGGCTGACACTGTAGGACCCAATACGAGATGGGTACCTGAGGCCTGATTCTTTTCAGGACGCTGCGGGCTACAAGAAGAGGAGGGAGGATCAGAAGCTGGACTGGTACTTGGACTCAGGATGCTCCAGGCACATGACCGGTTCTCGTGATCTCCTTCAGGATTATGTAGCTCAGGATGGCCCGCAGGTAACCTTTGGTGATAACTCTAAGGGTTTCACCTGAGGATTCGGAACCCTTGTTATTGGCTCTGTCCGTGTGCTTAATGTATCATATGTTGAGGGAATTAGGCATAACTTGCTCTCGGTCAGTCAGTTTTGTGACCGAGGATATAGTGTAGAGTTCTCATCTAATATATGTCTTGTCAAGGACAAATCTACACTGCAGGTTCTGATAACAGGGGTCAGGAGAGGAAACGTATATTTTGCTGACTTTATGAGCAGCTCTCCAGAAACTTGTTTGGTCTCTAAGAGCTCTTCTGAGCTCAGTTGGCTTTGGCATAAACGCCTGAGTCACTTAAACTTCAAGATTATTAACAAAATTTCTAGACTCTCTCTTGTAGATGGTCTACCTAATGAAGTTTTCAGCAAAGACCACGTGTGCGGAGCATGTCAGGAAGGCAAGCAAACCAAAGCCTCATTCAAGGAGAAAGATGCCTTCTCAACTGACAGAGTGCTTCAGCTCCTGCACATGGATCTCTTTGGTCCGATTACTCCTGTCAGCATGAATGGTAGGAAATATACCCTTGTTGTTGTTGATGATTATTCCAGGTACACATGGGTTATTTTCTTGCTGAACAAGAAGGAGACTCAGGTCAAGCTTCCGGAGTTACTCAAGCAATTGAGTACTGAATAGGGTCAGAGCATAGTCAGGATCCGATCAGATCAAGGAACAGAGTTTATCAACTCTATTATAACTGACTTTTGTACTAACCACGGTATTGCTCATGAGACTTCTGCATCCAGGACCCCTCAGCAGAATGGGGTAGCTGAGAGAAGGAACCGGACCCTGAAGGAAGCTGCCCGGACCATGTTGGCTGAGCCAGGACTGCCCAAGAAGTACTGGGCTGAAGCAATCAACACTGTTTGCTACACTCAGAACCGATCTATGCTGAACAAACAACATGCTCAGACACCTTATGAAAATTGGAACAAGAGGAAGCCTCGCATCTCTTATTTCCATATTTTTGGGTGTAAGTGTTTCATCCTGAACAATGGGAAAGACCAGTTGAAAGCTTTTGATAGCAAATCTGATGAGGGAGTCTTCTTAGGATACTCCTCAGTCAGTAAAGCCTTCAGGGTGTATAACTGTCGGACCCTTTGTGTGGAGGAAACACCTCATGTTGTGTTTGATGAGACTGCATCTATGTGTAGAAAATAGGTTCCTAGTCGTGACACTGAGGGGGTTACCAAGAGGGTGACAAGACTGAGCCTGAAGAATCCTGAATTCAAGATCAAGCTTGTCAGTGCTCCCAAGGGATGGGATGATGATGATGATGATGATCAGGATTCACCTCAGGTCAACCCTCAGCAAGCCCCAGCCTCAGAGAATGTTGAGTCTCAGACGGAGGCACAGACTCAACCTAAGGTACGTACTATCGGTGATGATGCTTCGGCACCTGAGACAGTTACTGAGTCCAACTCTGTAGGGGGAAACAATATCCCTGATATTGTGCAACCCTTAGGAAATGACTCAGTATCCCCTGTTCTTGCTCGTTCTGCTTCTTTGCCTATTATTGTCGAGACTAATATTTTAGGATCAGGCGAGGGAACTTCAGCAGCTCCCAGTGCAGCCGTCAGCAGGAGGCGGTGGCTAGATGATCACTCATTGGCTGACATTATTGGTGATGTTAATGAGGGGGTCAGGACAAGGTTGTCCTTTGGTGAGAGTGCTATGTTTTGTTGTTTCCTGAGTGATCAGGAACCTAAGAACATAGAAGAAGCTCTCGCTGACCCCAACTGGATCCTAGCTATGCAGGATGAGCTCAATCAGTTTGAGCGGAATCAAGTTTGGGAGTTTGTTGAGAGACCTAGGCGTCAACATGTTATTGGTACCAAGTGGGTCTTCAAGAACAAGAGGGATGAGAAGAATGTTGTTGTCAGGAACAAGGCCAGGCTGGTGGCCAAAGGTTACTCTCTGGCCGAAGGGATCGACTATGATGAGACCTTTGCCCCAGTTGCAAGGTTGGAAGCAATCAGGTTGTTCTTGGCTTATGCAACATTCAAGAAGTTCAAGGTGTATCAGATGGACGTAAAGAGTGCCTTTCTAAATAGTGTACTAAACGAGGAAGTTTATGTGGAATAACCTCCAGGGTTCGAAGTCGGTGATAAGGTCTATCACCTGAAGAAAGCTCTTTATGGCTTGAAACAAGCTCCCAGGGCTTGGTATGATACACTCTCTCAGTTCCTGATAGACCACGGGTTCTTGAAAGGAACAATAGACATGACCCTCTTCTGGATTTCCGAAGGGGAGGACATTCTCTTGGTTCAGATTTATGTGGATGACATAATATTTGGATCACCGAACCTGAAGCTTTGTGAGAAATTCTCAAAGCTGATGACGGGGAAGTTTGAGATGTCAATGATAGGAGAGATGAACTTCTTTCTAGGTCTTCAGGTCAGGCAATCTGACTCCGGAATCTTCATAAATCAGTCCAAGTATGCGAGGGACTTGATTTAGAAGTTTGGAGTTCAGTCCAGCAAAGTCTCACGTATTCCTATGAACACAAATGAGAAGCTGGATCCTGACAAGGAGGGGACCTCAGTGAATCAGACTGAATATAGGGCACTGATTGGATCCTTATTGTACCTGACTGCAAGTCGTCCTGACATCACTTATGCAGTTGGAGTTTGTGCAAGATATCAGTCTGATCCGAAGAAGAGTCATCTAGAGAGTGCAAAAAAGATACTGAAATACCTTAAGGGTACAGTCAATTTAGGGCTTTGGTATCCCTCTGATGACAACCTAGAACTGACTGGCTATTCTGATGCGGATTATGGAGGCTGTAGGCTTGATAGGAAATCAACTATAGGCACATGTCAGTTTCTAGGGAGTAAACTGATCTCTTGGTTTTCTAAGAAGCAAACCAGTGTTGCAACGTCTACTACTGAGGTTGAGTATATGGCGGCAGGCAGTTGTTGCTCCCAAATTCTTTGGTTGAAGCAACAACTGAGAGACTACCAAATAGAGGCCACTGATGTCCCTATTTATTGTGACAATAATAGTGCCATTGCCATATCCCAAAACCCAGTCTTACACACAAGGTGTAAGCATGTAGACATCAGGCATCACTTTATCAAAGATCATGTTGAGAAAAAGGATATAAAGATGGAGAGGATCCCTACTGACAAGCAGAGAGCTGACATCCTGACTAAGGCCTTGCCTGAAACTAGGTTTGTTGAGTTGTCAGTTGAGTTAAGACTTCTTGACCCCAGGAGTAGATGGTTTAGTATGAACCTCAGTTCAGGTTTTAAAAAGTGGTCAAGAGGAATGACTAACTCAGGATCAGGTCGCAAAGGTGGATGGCTTTCAGGGGGAACAGACATCAGGATTAGAATCTTCAGGTCTGATATGAAGTTAGGTTCAGGACACAGAGCTCAGGGCTTGTCACCAGTCTCAGAGGTATCAGTCAGCTTTCTATATCTGACTGACTGGTATGTATTATTGAACCCTGCTTTAATTATGTCCTGCTTGCAAGGATTGAAATTTCGCGAAATTTCGGAAATTTGAGGGTACCGATATGGAAATTCACTTGAACGATTATTTTTCCAAAATTTCGGTCAAATTTTGGTAAAATTTCAGAAATTTCGGGAAATTTCGATATCGGTCCAGGGTAATTCAAAATGTGCAGATTATCGAGAAATATCGTGGAAATTTCGGTAATTTATCGGTCAAAATTTCGGGAAAATTTGGGATTTTTTTTTAATTCTCAATTCTCGGGTCATTTGCTTCAAGAATTTCTCTAATTTGATGACTTGGTACCATTATTGCTTAGACCAAGATGGTCTTTCTTCTTTTACATTTGAGGCTCATAGGACATCATTTTGGTATTAGTTGTGTAATATTCAATAATTATGAACAATTGTTGTATCGTTTTATATGTCTTACGTATGATTTCTTGATATGTTTGTTGTAAGATTCTCATTTTATTGAGATTTTAAGTTCAATTAATGTATTAAAACTAGTAATAATATTGTCTAAAATTTCATGTTAAATTTCCATCATTTTAATGAAATTTCCGTGAATTTTCTATTTTTTACCGATATCGATATTCGATATCGATATTTCCACCGATATATCCATAAATTCAGGGTACCGATATTTCCGTCGATACCGATATTTTCATCCTTGCCTGCTTGCATCATTTCTGATCATGTCTGTCACCACATCAATCAAAGGGGTTTTTAACACAAATCCTCAGCCATTCATTTATTATTCAGTTTTTATTAAATGCAAAATGCGTATTAAATTCAAACATTCTTCTGACACGCATTAAATGTAAAATGGGCGGGAACAGTTTTCAATAAAGCGAAACATCATTAGTTTTGAAAACCAATATTTGGTACACTTTTATTCCGTATATACCCCTTCATCTCATCCTTTGAATTTCAAAAGACCATTAATCCTACCCACTCATTAAAACTGAATTTTTGGGTATAAAAGGAAGGATCATTCATTGTGCATAATTTACACACTCATATTTTCCTAACCCAAACTCTTTGCAATCTATTTCTCTCACATTACTTGCATCCATGGCTTCATCTGCTTCACAATCGATTGAAGATACTAAGAGATTCCACAATTCTGTTTTTGAAGTGGAATCGAAGGTGTCCTATGAATGGCTAGTGGATTTTACTCACCGATCCACTATCAAGGAACTGATGCAGGTTTATGGAGCACTGAACAACGCTGGACTCGTTAATTTTGTCTCCAGGAAGCCAACCAAGGTCTGCCCCCATCAGATAATCGCCTTCTACTCGAATCTGAAGATGAATGATAACGACGAGTGGGAATCAATGATTCCACTCCGAAGATCCGTGGAGAAGAATGGGAAGAAGGTTGTTCAACACTATACTGAGAGGATCCAGCTCCGGGATCTCATCAGGAAGATACAATCTTCCTCATTCAACTGAGGAGAAGCAGTTGGTGGATTTGACTGCCTACAGGGCTCGAGAGGAGCAGGATTGCATTAACGAGTACCTGATCATCCCTACAACTATCTTCAACACGATGAATAAAAAGCTACTGAAGCCTGAGTATAAGCTTTTGTTCGAGGTAGTCGTTTAGAGTATCATGGGCTTCATAGGAGGCATGGAGCAGATTAGTCAGCCCAAGATCAGGGGTTTGGCTGCTGTGGTGGACAATGATCTGATCGACTGGGAGGAGTTCTTCCTTCAAAAGCTGGTTCAGGAGTTGAAGAAGTGCAGGATGGATGGGGATAGGATAAAGCTGGATCAGAATCCTCATTTTGGATCCAGGCTGTCAATAATGCTCCAGGATTTGCTCGAAGATGTGGATAAGGAAGCCTGTGAGGACTTCAAGGATCGAAATGTTCTTATCAAGAACTCAGCTGACACGATCAAGCGGATGCTTGATACTGAAATCAAGAAAACCTCGAGGAGCAAAGGAGGAAAAGGAAAAGCAGTGACCCAGAAGGCTCAGGAGGAGCCGGTCAAGTCTGGACCCAAAAGAGTAAAGGTAAAGGGCATAGTTATCAAGGAGAAAACAACTATGCTCCATGATTCTGATACTGAATCAGATCACCCTGATCAGCCTTCTGACTCAACCGCTACACTGGCTGTCGTGCCCATCTCTGCCGTGGCACCCGCTGATGTCTCACCACCTGATACTGTAGCAGGCTCTGGGACTGAGCCGGTGCCTCAGGAGGAGGCGGCTCAAGTCGAGTGGGAACAGACTCCACCTGTTCAGGAGCCGGTGCAGGAGGACCCAGTGATGAGGGTTGTGGAGGTGTTGGGTGAAGAGGTTCAGGCTGAACCATCGGGTGCTCAGGAGGAGCAAGGAGAAGGAGGCGAAGTGAAGGAGGATGAAGAAGAAGTTGCTCAGGAGGAGCAGGGTAGTTCCGATGCTGGCGATGGAGAGCATCAGAAGGAAGATGTGGGGATGGAGGCTCAGGAGGAGGAGCTCCATGATGAGGACTTGGAGGATAATCGGGGAAGAAAGTGGACCGTCTCCAATGACGCTGAGTCAGGATCTGATCAACCGGAGGAAGCTGAGGAGGAAGCTCAGGAGGAATCCACTCCACCAAAGTTAACTCCATTCGAGATGGATGCCAGATGTCAGGCCATCAGGCTTGTTGAGCAACTATTTCCTGACTTGGAGAAGTCTTATGGTGAGGAAGTCATCAGACTCAGGGTCGTGGTGATGATGAGAAAGGCCTCCATAACTGAAGTTGCCGCCCTGATCTGAGACATAGGAGAAGAAATCCTCAGGGATGAAGAGCAACAAATTCTGGATAGATTTAGGCTCCGAAGTTATGCCCAAGTCGTTAAAAAGAAGACTTCATCCGGATCGTCAGGGCCAACGATCCTCAGAACCCTCAGCCCAACCCTTCTATGGCACTTGTGCCAGTAGTCGGGGAAGGTGCGACCTCAGGTGGAGGTGCACCGGCCGATGACGCACTCCCAGGGACCTGGACTACTGAGGCTTCAGGAGAGGTCCCGAAGAAGGTTGCCACTAAGCCAAGGCCAACCAAGAAGAGGAGAACCCAAACCATTGCAGTGGGAGTGTCACTGATGGGGAGGACTATCCTGGGCAAACTTGATCGTTAGCGTGAGAAAATAAAAAAACTTACTGCTGAGTTGGGCAAGGCTAGGACGGAATCGGCTGATAGATTCCTAAGTCTTGAACAACAACGATCCTCCAGAGTCACTACTGATCAGGTGCA
>JAPKLY010000063.1:1026670-1045244 GCA_026898435.1 Prunella vulgaris
ATACTAGACTGAGTAGTTCCTAATACCATCCTCACAAAAGAGTGATACTATTAAGATCCCTATGTCAATACTTGTAAATAGAATCACTATATCATTAATCAAATTGATAATCACCAAATCACTAAATTTATCATAACATGGAGTTTTGGTAAACATGAGGATATGTGAGTACTACAAGTGGATATGACTACTATAAGTATCACAAGTACAATTTCAACTAATATGTAACACAACGAGTAATCTTTTCGTACAATAAGTGTATATCTTGGAACTAATTTTATTTTTATATCTAATCTAGTAATTTAAAACTAAAATAGATAATATCTTGCAAAACTTTTATTTTTAGTAGTAATTTAAAACTAAAAATTAAGGAAATAACCTAATAGTACTACTGTTTTGTGAGGATGGTACTAGGAAATAACCTAATAGTATGTAATACTGGACGAGTAGTTCCTAATACCATCCTCACAAAAGAGTAATACTATTAGGATCCCAACATCAATACTTGTAAATAGAATCACTATATCATTAATCAAATTGATAATCACACACCAAATCACTAAATTTGTCATAACACGGAGTTTTGGTAAACATGAGGATGTGTGAGTACTACAAGTAGATATGACTACTATAAGTATTACAAGTACAATTTCAACTAGCAGGTAACACAACGAGTAATCTTTTCGTACAACAAGTGTATATCTTTGAACTAATTTTGTTTTTTATATCTAATCTAGTAATTTAAAACTAAAATAGATAATATCTTGCAAGAATTTTATTTTTAGTAGTAATTTAAAACTAAAAATTAAGGAAATAACCTAATATTATTACTCTTTTGTGAGGATGGTACTAGGAAATAACCTAATAGTATGTAATACTAGACTGAGTAGTTCCTAATACCATCCTCAAGAAAGAGTGATACTATTAGGATCCCAACATCAATACTTGTAAATTGAATCACTAAATCATTAATCAAATTGATAATCACGCCAAATTGTCGTCGTTGTTTCTGGTTGCTGAATTTCTGGTCGGAGTTTGCCAAATTTTGTCGCCGTTTTTTTTTAATCGGTAATGTTAGTTGTTAGTAGTTCGAAGTTACACCAAGTTCCCAAACACTCCAAGAATAACTCCTTGTCAACCTTTATATCTCCCATCTCCAATGCATTCCCAAAGGGAATCGAACCCGGGTCACTCACTCAAGTGAGGAGCCCGGTGGCAAGATGAGCCATTTCGTTGCGGTTTCTGGTTGCTGAATGCGCCAAAATTCACAATTCACGCAACTTCTCTTTAATTCACGGCGAAATTGGGGAGCTAGGGCGAGTATTAGGGATTTTTTTATCATATTTTTTTAAACGATATTAAGAATCCATTTTTTAGTTACAATATATAAAAAATTTACATGTGTGGGGGTGGCTTAGTTGGCTAGATCGTAGGTCTTATGGTTCTGAGTGATCTTAAGGTGGAGAGTTCGAGCCTCTGTCACCCCAAATTTTTAGTTATCCACACTCCAAGAATTTAATTTCTTTTTTAGTTATCAACTTTCCAAGAATTTAATTGGGAGTAATAGGGATTCTATTTTATCATATTATTTCATGTTCAATAAACAAGCTATGTGTAGCTTAGTTGGTGAAAGGCAAGTTAATTGTTGGAAAGGTCATAGGTTCAAGTGCCACTAATGTATTCATTTTTTATACTAGATAGTTTTATTAAAATACCTAAGACAAATGTAGTGTTTGGTCTAGTGGTATAGTTATCCTCTTTAGGTAAAAGGGTCCCATGCTCGAACCTTGATGGATTAAAATTTATATTTTTCGATTTTTTTATATAATTTATATTTTATACGGAAAAATTTAAAATAAAAATTATCTAGATTATTTGGTCGTTATTTGTTTATTTGTCAAGTGTAATCAGAGGCAAAGTATTATATGAATGATACACACAATAAATTTTATGGTGAACAACAATTTATTCTAACTATTTTGAGATTTGATAATTTTAGAGATAAATGACATAAAATACTGTATATGAACTAACACGACAATGTATATAAACTAACACCACACTATATATGAATTAACACCACACGTAGTATGCCATAGTGAATGAACTAAAATTATATTTTATATGAACTAACACCACACTGTATATGAACTAACACTACACTGTATATAAATTAACACTACACACCGAACTGTGTGTTACTGCATGAAATAAAATATGTCGTTCACGAAATTATTACGGTGAGTATTACTCACATAATACCTACTCTTAATCGAAAGGTTTTGTGATCGAATCTTAATAAACAATTTTTTTTAATAAATTTTATATTCATAATTTTATTCTGTAAAATCTATATTTTATATGAAAAAATTTATTAATCGTCACCATATATAAATATTGGTGACAACATACTATGTCACTATTTACTATGAACAATTAATGACGAAACATAAAACTGTCATGCAAATTGAATATTATATGACCAATATTGATCGTCACTAATTAAAATGAAGATCGTTACCGAATAATATTGTGACGAAATAAGTGCGTCATTAAAAAAGATTAATAATTGTAACTATATCAATATTGGTGGCGAAAGAATATGTCACTAATTACTATGAACAATTAGTGACGAAACATAAAATTGTCATTAAAACTTTATATTATATGACCAATATTAATCGTCACCAATTAAAATTGAGATCGTCACCGAATAATATTGTGACGAAATAAGTGCGTCATTAAAAAAAGATTATTAATCGTCACTATATATCAATATTGGTGACGAAAGAATATGTCACTAATTACTATGAACAATTAGCGATGAAACATAAAATTGTCAATAATATTATATATTATATGACGACTATGATCGTCACTAATTACAATGACAATCGTCACCAAATAATAGTGTGACGAATTAAGTGCGTCACCAATTCTTTTGAATAATTAATGACAAAACGTATAGTTGTCACAAAAATACTATTTTTCATGACGTTGAATATCGTCACTGAATATTATGAATATCGTCACCAAAGTTTATTGTGACGAATTTCTTGTTTTTGTCATGAAAATTTTGAATTAGTGACGAAAAAAAACTCCAGTGGCGACAAAAAGAAAATTCATCACGAATTCCCACTTTTTGGTGACGAAAATTAAATTTGTCACTTGTAGGTAACATATTGTGACGAATTTTGTGTGGTCACACAAAATTTCGTCACGGAATGTGTGATTTCCTGTAGTGTTTCCTTCAATTTTCTTTGGGAAACTCTTAGAAGTATTATGGATCAAGAATGTAGCTCTTTCACCATTAATTCCTAGAGTAACATCTCCTCGCTTGATATTTATTAGGGCATCCGAAGTCGCAAGGAAAGGTCTCCAAAAAATGAGAGGATTATCATCATCTTCTTCCACATCGAGCACAACAAAGTCTACGGGATACATGAACCTCCCTACATGAACAACCACATATTCAAGCACTCCTTTTGATCTCACGTTCGATCTATCGACCATATGCAAATCGATCAAGGTTGGCTTCAAATCATTCAAGCTCAATCTCTTGGCAATAGATAGTGGCATCATGTTGACACTTGCTCCTAAATCACACAAGGCTTTAATCTCTTTACTCCCCTGGATATGGCAACTCAAAGTAAAGCTTCCCGGATCTTTTAGATTTTGTGGAAGATGTTTACTTATCAAGTCACTACTCTCCTTTGTAAGCTTAACCATCTCCGGTTCATAAAATTTCTTCTTTGTTGCCATCGCATTCTTCAAAATCTTGTGTAGTTTGGCATTTGCTCAATGGCTTCATGAAAAGGCATGTTTGCATACTTCTTGAAAACCTCAAAGAACTTTTTCAATCTATCATCAAGCTAATCTTTCAATCCTTCGGAAATTTCTACCTTCACTTCCTTATCCACTTTCCCGTCTTCCTCCATACTTACCACATCCCCTAGTTTTCCTAACCCCTTTACTATCTCTTCTCTCTTCTCCATCCTCACAACAACCCCCATTCTTCTCTCATCACCCTTTTCAAGACAATCAACCCCCATACTACACATGACATCCTAAATCAATTCATCATGAAAACTTTCAATAGAACAACTCTTCACTACCTCATCACAATAATCAACACAAGTAACAACAGAATTGCAATGTTCTCTCGGATTTGGTTCGGTGGTTGAAGGAAACTTACCTTTATTGACATGAGAACTCAATGATGTAGCAATTTGCCCCATTTGAAATTCAAGGCTTTTAATATGACTTTGTTGGGACTTGTAGAGGTCGTCAAATTTCCTATTCGTCTCATCGTGTCTCCTTTCATTATCAACCCTCATTTCCTCCATTTTCTTCAAAAGAAGAGCCAAAGTCTCATCGATATTCGCCTTTCATTCATGATTGGGTGGTTTGGAACATGGATCGAACCCGGAGGTTGTTGGATCACTCCTTTAGGATTAGAGTATGAGAAGTTCTCATGCCTCTTAAAGTTAGGATTTTAAGGAGCATTACCTTGATTGGTTTGATACGGGACACCTTGTTGGCAGAAAGGAGGTGCAATGTAAGGCCTCAAATTGTTCAGATAGGAGTTATTATATTGCGGCCTCCCCATATAGCTCACTTTCTCTTGAGATTGCGGCAATGGTGTAGGAACACTTTCCACGATATTGACTTGCATAGGCGGTGAAGCTTGATTTTGGTTTCCATACATCATTAGTATCACATTCTTCATGTTTTCTTCTAGTAAGGACACACGATCACCCATTCCTACACTTGTCTCACTTTGAAATGAATCATTCGCTGTGATGTTCTCAATAATGTCATTCACTTGACACACGGTTCATGTCCACACAGATCCACCGGCACATGAATTCAAGTACTTCATGTCCATTTCATTGAGCCCTATGGTGAAAGTCAAGAGGATATCCTCCTCTTTAAAACTGTGTTGAGGACACGATAGTAACAAGCTTTAATTCCTTTCCCAAGCATTTGAGATTGTCTCCCTCAATATTTGTCAAAAATTCTTTATCTTTTCCCTTACTTTGAGCATCTTGACAGAGGATAGAATTTCTTTAGAAATTCTGAGCTTAACTCCTCCCAAGTTGCCGCCTTAGGGGTCATGGACCCCTTCAAGGTAAAAGTGAAGAATCAGAGTCTCTTTTCATTGTCCGTCATGCCTTGATACTTGATGGTGTCGCAAATTTCCATAAAATTTCTTAGATGGGCATTCAGATCCTCTTTCTTCGTTAGTTCCATCGAATTGTGACTCCTTAAGCATCTTCAAGAGATTGGGACTCAATTCAAATTTCTCGGCATCTATTGGGTGGCCTTTCAATACCATCGTAGTACTCACAAACTCATGGCTCAAAGTAGTTTCTTAAGAGTGGTTCATTATGTGGGTTAGGTTCCATGTGTGGTGCAATTTGTGGTCGATATTGTGGAGGTTGAGGTGGTGGTGGATATGGATAGTAGGGATAGTTTTATGGTGGTGGTGGGTAGTAAGGTTGATTCATAGGATAATTGGGATATGGTTGATGGTAGGGATTATGTAGTGGTTGGTTTTGAGCTGGGTATGGTTGATATGGTAAATTAGGTTGAGGAATGCATGGGTTGAGGTTGAGGAACCTCTCTTTGAGCCAAGTGCTCCTCTTGATGCACTTGTGGCCTCACTTGTCCTTCCTCTCTTGTTTCTTCTCAAATCTTGTTTCCTTGATTTTCCATGCTTGCTTGCTCAAGACGAGCTTATCTTCGTTGTCTTCTCAAACTTCCTTCCATATTCAAGTCAAGAGGTACTAGATTTCCCCTTTGGCTTCTTGTACGCATGTACCTACAAGAGGCAGCGATCAATCAATTTATCCAACAACAACAACAACACAAACTAAATAAGGTAGTTATCTTCCCGGCAACAGCGCCAAAAACTTGTTTGCCAATTTCATGTCTTACACAAGTGTACGTGGTTGTAGTGGACGTGGCAAGGAGACCAAGTTATAAATTTATCGAACACAGGGAAACGGGGGGATGAGTAGTAAGATTGTTGTTGACAACTAGAATCTAAGAAAACAAGTAAAAGGCTTGGGGTTACTATCTACTATTCTTGGCAAAATATGAAAATCTACCTATCACCTTAGAAAGATGAGCAAGTTTGAGAAATATGCATTAGTGTAACCCACTTATGATTCATTTGGTGCCTATCTCTCTTAACACGCAAGTTCCATTGATTGATCAATTAAGCCTAGAGCTTCATTAATGTGCCTAGATCTATCTAATGACACTTAATACTTAATTAAGGTAACTTAACTCATAAACAATTCTCATTGACTTAAGAGCATTTCATCAAACACTTGGCATGCACAACATTCAATCAAGAACTTCTATTAACAAGCTCAATTCTCATTTGTTGGTAATCCACTTAGGCTCTAAACATCCAATTAGCATACCAAACATTCATAAAAATCATCAATTAAGAGAATTAACCAATCAATTTCACAATACATGCATAGGATTGATAGAATCACCAAATTACTACATAAGCTTCATACACCAATGCAAATGGGAATTAGACCATGGCTAATTGAGTGATCAAATCAACAATTAAGCTATCTAAGAACATGATTAAGACTTAATTGAAGAGAAATTACAAGAATCTTACATAATACAATTGAATTGAAAGTCTAATCTACTACCTTGAAAATCCAACTCTTGATCCGGAAGTCAAAATGCAAAAATGAACCGTAGGAATGAAGCTCTTGACAATACGAATCTAACGGTATCAACGAATGAAAGATCTAATGGCTAGATTACAAGAATTCTTAGAGAGAAGTGCAATGAATTAAGAAAACCCATTAATAACTACCTAATTACTCTCTAAAACCTCCCTAATTAAAGTGGATTAATGAAAAGTCCCTCCAAAACCTGATGTTTGATGTATATATAGTGTTCCTTATGCATAGACCAAAGTGCCCTTTATTAAAATACTAAAAAGACAAAAATGCCTTTAATCTACTAGAAAACACCAAAGGTGCGCGACCAAGACCTAGCCGCCTCGCGACCAGCCCTGGCGTGCGCGATGGCGCATGGACCTTCTTCACTCGATCTAGAGCCCAAGCGCGTGACCACATGCACACCGGTGCACAACCACAGCTTGTCCGGCGCGCAACCCGAACCTTGTCGTGCCATCCGATTTTAGACTTTTTCATTATTGATCCAATTTCTCCTCCGAGCTTCCTAAGGTCTTCCCTTGAGTTATTTGAACTTTTCCACATGCTCGGATCACCTCATCTCCTTCGCTTTAATCGTAAACTCCTCGTTTTTGCTCATTTTTCCCTACAAAATACATTTTCTTACCAACACGGGGTCAATAGCCCAATTTATAGCATATTAGGGTCAAATAAGATCATAAACTCATCAAAACCATATAGAAATGGATGCTAAATGATGCAATTATGTCTTTAATCATCAATCAATTCCCAACTATCGTTTTGCGTAATGGAGTCGATTTCACTATTTATCGTCTCTTTTCAGAGTGGAGCGTCTGGTCTTGAAAGAGCATCTTTGATATTTTTTGGTTCATCCTCCAATATAAATGTAATGAAGTCAGGACCTAAGGTTTTAGCTATTTTCCTTTTTTCTACGTCTCAACTCCTCACTTTTTGAGCAGGTGGACCAGCTTCATCATCAACCTACTCTTGGCGAGAACTTTTAGTTGAGATCTTATTCTCCTTAGTTTTACGAGGAAGGATATTTTCAAAAAACACTGCATTTCTCTATTCTATAAGTGTGCCTTCAGTCATATCAGGAACTTGTGATTTGTGAATCAAAAATCTATATGCACTTTTATTTAATGCATAACCTACAAATATACAATCTACTATTTTAGGTCCAATCTTAACTTGCTTGGGTAGTGACACTTCTACCTTTGCTAAAACCCCCCCAAACTTTTAGGTATTTATATGATGGTTTCTGCCCTTTCCACAATTCATAAGTAGTAGTGCCCTTACTTTTGTGTGGAATTTTATTTAATTTGTGGTTAGCCGATAGAACATTTTCCCCCCACATGTTTTGAGGCAAACCGGAGCTGATCAACATTGCATTCATCATCTCATTAAGTGTTCGGTCTTGCGTTCTGCAGCACCATTTGATTGAAGTGAATATGGAGCAGTTATTTGATGTATGATACTAGAGTCGACACATATTTTCTCAAATGGTGCTACATATTCTCCACTTCTATCACTACGAATCATTTTAATTCGTTTGCTTAACTGATTGTCCACTCCATTTTTTATAGTTTAAAGCATTCAATGCTTCATCCTTACTATGCAAATGATAAACGTGGCAAAACCTAGTACAATCATCTATAAACGTGATGAAGTACTTGTTTACACCTCAAGTTTGTACAAATTTTAAATCCACAAATCGGTGTGTATTAAGTATAGAGGATCAGTGTTTCTTTCAATTGAGGAAAATGGTAGTTTAGTTATATTAGATACTACACAAATTTTGCATTTTTGGTTTGTTTCAACACTTTTAATATCAAGTAAATTTTGATTTACTAAACATTTTATGGACTTTAGATTTACATGTCTCGTTCTACAATGTCATAAGTTAGAGCACTCAACAATATAAGAGGAAGTAGAAGCTTCTTTATTCTTAACATTTTTACCCTTAGGGAGTACAACCATGATGCTCAGTTTAAATAGACCATCGTTTAGATAGCCACGTCCTAAATACACAAAGTATTTTCTAAAAACAATCATATTCAACTCGAATACAAGTTTAAAATTATTCTTTGCTAGCACAGATCAAAATTGTCAGTGGTCACCTTCAGAACAACGTTGTCAACCCCAGCCTCCTCAGACATGACTTGATTTCTCATGTGGGTCTTCCTCCCACCAGCAGGCTCATAAGTCGAGAAAGTGTTCCTGTCAAAACAGACATGACAGGTAGCTCATGTCAACGAAATATTCCTTTGGGTTGTCTACTAAGTTCACTTCTGTGATCACAAAAGCGAGATCATCTCCAGTGATATCCATTTGAGCCACATAGCCCTTGATTATTTCCCTTTATTATTTTCTTTCTTTGGGGCTTTATAGTCTTTGGCCATATGGTTTGGTTTTACGCAGTTGTAACAGTCACTTGTAAATTTAGATTTTGTTGCAACTGGTTTCTTCCCCTTGTCATTTGCAGACATGTTTCTTTTCTTTGATTCCATTAAGTTGGCTTTGGCCTCATCTGGATTTTTAGTCCTTACCAAGCCACCTTCATGGGTTTGAAGTTTTCCAATGACTTCTTGTAAGGTTATGCTTTTCTTTTTAAGCTTCAAGTGACTTTGAAAATCCCTTCAAATAGGAGGTAATTTTTTAATAACAGCAACTGCTTGAATAGCATCTGGCACTGTCATTCATTTTGCAGCAATGACATGCAGAATTAATTGAAAATCTTGAACTTGTTCAACAATAGACTTAGAGTCTACCATTTAAAGTTCAAGAACTTTCCAACAAGGTACTTCTTGGTACCAACAACATCAACCACATATTTGGCTTCTAAGAAATTCCCCAATTCCTTAGAAGTAGTGATCTTCTGATAGACGTTATATAATGCATCCATAGAGCTGCCCAGAATATAATTCTGGCTCAAAAAGTCATAGTACCACCATTGGCTTCTGACTGTTTCATTTTGTGGATCGTTCTCAATAACCGCATGCAGGTCTTAAGAGAGAAACCTCGTCAAACTTTAAGTGGTGAAGTAAATAATATTTTTTGCTGACACCTCTTAAAATATTTGCCCAAAAAATTATTGGGTCTTTCGTTGTATGGGATCACCTTTGAGCGAGTAGAAGATTGTCTAGCTTGCACATTACAGGGGGAGCAAGGGCAGTGGTGGCAGGGGAAGAGTTTGAAGAACTGCCAATAGGAGATTCAACGGGGCAACAAAATTATTATCCCTATTAGATATATTTTTGAAATAGATATTCGCTTTGCAATTGTTGAAAAAAATAAGTTGTCGAAATGATAAAAGAAACTATAATTAAAGGGATACAGTGGGGGAATAAAAAAAATCACACAGAAATAAATAAAATTACAAATAAGATCAGCAACGTGTCAAGTCAAGGAGGCATCTTCCTGCAAAGTGAATATTCTCTGGTAGTGCTCTTCGATATTGAGTAACTCTCCCAAAGGTAAAACAACACAAGCTCCAAGTTTGCAGCACCGCAGGACTTAAAGTTCCAGTGAAAAGAAGGACATTAGCAAGTGGACTTCACCTAAAACTCTAAATGTGGAGGTTGCACGAGGGAGATAGAGAATCGAAAGTGTGTGTGTGTGTGTGTGTGTGTGTGTGTACTCTAGAATGAATGAGGACACCTATTTATAGGTGAACCTCCACTAATAAATGGGAAAAAATGTATCCGCATTTAATGCTGATGGATATGATAGGTGTTAGTCAATAGTCAGGAGATTGTTGCAACAATCAATGTTGACCTGTCATTTTTAGCAATGCCCACATTTTTGTACTGATAAGAGTGGTCAGAACCGAGTCAGCATGGAGTCAGCTTTAGATTCATTGAATCTGTCCAGTGATGAGTCAGCACAATGTCATCCATGAGTCAATTCCAGATTCCACGAATCTATCCAAAGAAATCAAGTTTCAATATGAGTCTGATCCATTACCGAATTAATTGGGTTGGACCCAGAAAATTTTATGTTCTAAAGAATTAGATGGACACCAGGCCTAAGTACACCAAAAGTCCAAAGTGTAAATAATACATGAAATATTATTTATATATATTTAATATATATAATCCACATAAGAAGTGGATAAAATTAGAAGGAGGTTATTTAACTACTTAGGAGTTATATAATTAACTCCTAACATACTTGTTGGATACGTGGGACTGATGAAAGAAAAGACAGAGAAAAAGAATTTTCTGTAACATTCCCAAAAAGACAAGTACATTAAGATAATTCCTTCAGACTATCTCCCTAATTCAGAACTAACTCACTAAGATAATCAAACCAATTCTATTATCTGACAATATCAATTTGTGGATAATTATACACATATTATTTTATGTATTGGACTCGGGGTACAGAACGACTGAAATCTGGGGAAAGGACTAAATGAGGATATCAATGGGTCCATCTCTCATTCGTATTAGCCCACGGGCTCTACCCAACCAGATGGGCTTATACATTAGCGCTTCAACCGATGTCTTCACACTCCATCCGTTGGTCACGAGATTGGCTTCAATTCCAACATATGGTATCAGAGCCATTATGTTGGTATTCCATTTTTAATATTTTCGGCATGCTTCTAATGTTGATCGTTTTTTGTGAATCATTGATGATAAGGCATGTTGTATATGTTAATTACAATGATTATGAGTGTAGCTCTTGTTGATCATGTATTAAGGCCATGAATGCATGTATTTAATGTTTCCATTTTTTGTCCCGTATATTTTTTCCCTTTTGTGATCATTTTTTTCATTTATCAAAATTTATTGATTTTAGTATCTATGGATAGAGCGTGTGAAGAGGATTCCAGGGATATTTTAATTGCTTTTTTTGGCCTTGTGGTTGATTTAATTTGATTTTTCAAAGTTTGAAGTTTTTTCAAAACTGACTCTGTTTTTAAAATATTAAATACGAATGATTTCAGAATTTTTTTCATTTCTTTTCTGAATAATGGGTGATGCTACGTTAGATGATGATTCCATACTTAATTTTTGTGTATTTTTTGGACAAAAAACGAGAGAGTTATGAATTTTCAAAGTTTTTCTGGACTCGGTATAAGATCTGAAAATACACCTTGAAAATGAATGAAAGCGGGTTTGTTCTTGGTATGAAAGTAATTTACGTTTCATGAGGATTCCATCCATGTATCGTTTGTGAATTTTCGTTGAGTTTTGAGTGAGATACGTTTTTTCAAACTTTTTTTGTGATTGGGGTCATTTTGAAAATTTTCAGAAACTTTTGGGCCTATTTTTGGAGAATTAGAAATTCTCCAGGGGTCCAAATGCAATTTAGAAAGTTCAGATCCCGACCCATTGGAGGCGGGTCAGACCCGACCCAGATGATGGACGATAATGGAGCGCCGGTCGTGGGGCGTGAAGCCCATGCACCGGTGACAGGGAGATCCGACGGTAGCACGTGATGCCCACGCGCCGGTGGTCGATGGCCGCATGTGTGGTTCACGCACCGGCAACAGCTCAGCACGTGGCTGAGCGTGGCAGTGCGTCCGGCCGTTTCTGCGCATGTTCCGGCACGTTCTGGTGCATTTCATCTTATTTTCGGCCATTTTCAGCTCATTTCACATCCGTTCGGATGTTGTTCATGTGTTTCAATGTATTTTTTGAAGTGTGGCATCATTTTTGTGTCTTTATTTACTTTAAAGACTTACGTGGAGACTCTTTAGTTGACATTATGTGTTAAATACTCCTAGTTAATGTCTTTCATTCTTAAATCATATTTAATTAGTGTGTGAAATTGTTTAATATGCTCTGGTTAATCCGGGAAAGTGGGTGCCAAGACAGTTAAACTTATTTTTCACTTGTGAATATACCTTATGCTTATTGGAAAATGTGTTCCATAAGCATTATAATAGAGGAAATTCATGTGTTAAGGTTTAACTAACACTTTAGTGTGTGTTGTTTTTTGGCTGCTAATTTTTTCAGGGATGTCAGGGAATGGAACAATTTCTGAAAGCGACACCAGGACCAGTGAAGAGGTTCTACATGATTTTATGTATTACAAAATGAAACATACTCATAACTTGAGAGAACACTTCATTGAATTGTTGGAACAGTTTAACCATTTGTTGGTTTTCATTCGCAACAAGCAACTTGCATTCGATTTTCTCGAATAAATTAAAAGTATTAATACCTGGGCTAGAACTCTTCCACCCTACTTGGAGGAAGATTTTTGGGAGATGTGGAAGTCTTCTGGAGAAAAGTCCGATGGACTAGACATAATGACTACACTATCATTTGCTTCGAGAAAGAAAGATGGAACTTAGGCCCTTAGATCGTCATGCTTGAGGATAGGAAAGACTAGTCGTTCTGATTTTCTGAGATTAAAGAGTCACAGAAAAGATCAGATGAATAATCCATTCTTGGATCCTCTAGCAAAGGCCATCTATAATACCGGAACTAGAGAGTTCAATTCTTCTAATCTTTGGAAGTTGAATGACAAGTTAGAACGTGCTCTGCACGGACCTCATTGAGTTGTATTTTATATAAGCTAAATTGATACTCATTGGAGTTCTTTGGTTTTTTAGTGATGAAAACTTCTAACTTATTTTTCTGAATTGTTGTGATTAATGTGGTTGTTCAATGTTATTTATTTTGTTTTAAATACTTGAACGTAAGTTTTATGTTTTGAAACTAGAATCGATTTTGAGATGCATGAATCGAAGATTAGTACTCTAAGTTATTTTTCAAAATTGAATCGTGTGTCGATTTTTAGATATCTTAGTTTGGCTCAGCATAAAACGTAATAAAGCACTAACACAGTGAATCACTTTATTGTTTAGGACAATGTCATTGATAGAAAATTTAGTATGTTTTGGATAAGACTGGACTATTAGATACGATCAACCTAGAAATGTTTGACCCGGGCTTTGGGATTGGGAATCGGAGAAATAGGGACCAAATAGCTTATCTTGTGTGGAAAATGAAAAGTTCCACGGCACGAGTTTTTTGCTTAGTTTACTGATCACAATGTTAGACAACATCTGAGGTATATGTCTAATATAATTACTGAACTTAATCAAGCTGGTCACAATCCTACTGATGAACATCAAATTCAAGCTCTAGTCTGCTTACTACCAGATCATTGGTATCACCTCGAGGTTGTTTTGACTTAATATGAGAGTATTAGAACTTTTAGTTCAGCAGCTTATCAGCTAGATCTAAAGGTTGAAAGGCTTGGAGAAGCTAAGCATCATTCTGGTATTTTCTTTGTTGGTTCTAATTCAAAAGAAGCTTTGAGCTTTAAACAAAAATGGAACTAAAGAAAGGAAAAAAGGATAATTGATCAGATAGTCCGAGGTAGAATGACAATACTTTAGACAAAGCAATCAATATGAAAAGAAAGAAGAAGCTTGTTAAAATGAATAAGAAGGATATGAGCAAAATAACATACTACAACTGTTGTGTGCATGGTCGTTTTGCACGTGAATGCCCTAATGGGACAAGGCAGATCCATCTAATTCTATTTTATGATTTGTAGATGTATCTAAACGTTGTTTTTAACTGAATCTCATCCTTTGTGGACTAAAGATACAGAAACAATAGACCGAGACATTGGAGACAAGGGAGCTATTGTAAATAATCAATGGATTTGAGTAGGATATAAAGCTGGAGTCAAAGTCGAAGACTTGTGACTTGCAGAATTGACTCTGATTGGGTCATAATTTTTATTCTACAAGATGATCAAAAAGCTCTTTAAATCACGCTTTATCTTTTTCTGTTTTATTCATGCTTGCTTGTTTTGAGATACATTGTATTGTTATTTTTAAAGGACATGATTGTCATTCGCATTAATGTTGAATGTTATCGTGATGGACTTATAGTTGTCAGCTTTATGGTTTTGGATGGTGAAAGAACTTCTTTTAGTTATTATGAATTCAGTTCGTATCTACTGAATGATGGTTCTTCTAGTGATGCTTATATGATAGACATATTTTCCATACTACTTTAGGTCATTTTTTGTGCAAGAAAGAATAAACAGACTTATGATTTAAAGATTGTTGGATCTGGAATCTAAGTCAAATAATCCAAATTCGATAATTTCTTGCTGGTTTAATGACCCAAAACCATTTGAAAAACTATTAGAGCTGTATTTTTGTTCTTATTATTTTTTGGTATATTGGTTCCTATTAGATAAGGACACGAGATAGATTTTTTTCCTGTTTCATTACATTTAGAGTTGACAATTCATGTTCTGATCATGTCTGTTTGATTTCTCATAAGTCTGATGCGCTTGATGTTTCAGACATCTATTTGGACAAATTGAGAATCAAAATTACATAACTATCAAAGTAGAGGAAACTGATTGGAGACATGAAAGTCTATCTAAACAATTCGGGGAATTCTGTAATGAAAAAGGGTTCTCTGACAATCGACTATGCTTTATAGACATCATCGATTCGGTGTTGCCGAAAGAAGGAATAGAACATTGTTAGAAACGTTAAAGATCCATGTAGGCACGAGCTTAATTACATCTCTTTTAGAAAGATACGTTACTTAAATTAGCTTATGTGATTAATCAATTGTCTTATAAGTCCATTGCTACAACTCCATATGATTTAGGACGGGTAGTAAAACCTGTTTCTTAAGTACCCTTGGAACTTCGGGATCTGCAACCTTCACACGTGATTTTTCAAAAAAATGTGGAAAGTTGAATCCTAGTTATTAAGAATATATTTTCATAGGATACTGTGAAAATTCTAAGGGATTCATGATCATAGGAGATTCAGTGGGAGCATGACTTGTAAGGAATCGCATAATACATATTTTATGGAATTAAGTTTTCCTTATAAAGTTGGCATTGGAAATGTTAAACTGTTTTCGAGATTAAGGAAACCAAAATCTATTTGATCCAAGTGGGAGAAGTTTTATCAGTTGATGATGTGGATCTTTGATAGATATTTGCTAGTGACGTTTGCCTGTTGAGGATTTAGTGATTCTTCAATTTGGTAATAAATCACACTCTACTTTCGAAACTTTTTAAGAAAATAAGTGCTCAAGAAGCATTATGACATAGAAGGACGGACCTTCTTTGTTTCTCCAGAATTTAGAAGTTTATTAAAATCTATGAAGTCTAGACGAGTCTACAAACTTGTAAAGTTTCTATAGGGACAATATATTTTTTGGAATAACTGGATTCTCAAGATTTTAAGTTATCAAATGACTCAATAGGAGAGGTTTGAAGATCACTTGGTGGCTACAAAAGGATGTACTCTTCTGAAGGGTTAAATCTTTTCACCTATTGTGAGATTTACCTCAATTGATCTACTTCTAGGTATATTAGTTATTATAGGATTAGAATTACATCAAATGGACGTTAAGACTGTTTATCTCAGTGGGAGAATTAGAAGATGAAATCTACATAGTATTGTAGGAATTATTCTTCAAGAACAAGAGGATAAAGTTCATAAATTGATAAGTCGATTTATAGACTTTAGTAATCCTCAAAATCAGTGGTGTTTAGATATTTCAATCGTTGCTTATCTCATTCAACTTTGTTGTAGAAAAACGAAGAGCAGTGTGTTAAAGTTAAACGCCCTAAGAATTGTTTTGTGATTTTATCTCTGATGTGGATGATGTAATGTAAGCCAGAAACAATAAACAGTATTCCAAGATGAAGAGGGTGAGGCAGTGTAGATAATTGATGGTAAGATCCATGAGAAGTATTCAAAGAAATTTTGAAGTTTCTTTTAAAGACTTAGTTCAAGAAAGTCTTAGAACATCTTAAGATGGACACCTGCAAACCACTGGATACTCGTTTGTAGAGACAAGTATTTGAGTCAAGATATGTGTCCCGAGACTCAAGAAAATTAGAAAGAGTTGTCCAAAGTTCTATACATAAATTTTTCATCTGTTATGCCATTGGTCTACCTGACAAATATCTTTTTAATCCTGGGATAGTGATGAGGATTTTTCAGATATCTAAAGAAATGGACTGAAGATTATTTCTTTTATGATCAAGGAAACTAGATGACACTGACTAAGTATATAGACATGGATTGGAGTGTTGATTTAGTTGAAACGAAAATCAAATTACAGTTAAGTCTTATTGCTCAATAATGGAGCAATCTCATAGTGTAGCAAGCATTAAACTTGCACAACGCTGTTCGTATTGAATACTTAGTTATATGTCATGTGTTTTCTGCAGTATAAAAAATATATTATTTGGTTGTATAAATTCCTAAAATTTTGAGGATACAAACACCCTAATGGGAGTTGTGTCGATTCGTTGTGATGATTATGCAATTATGGCTTACACAAGGAATGTCAAATATTTAAGAAGAACCAAATATATCAATGCAAAGTTCTATCTTTGTTAGTGGTTCAGTCGAAAAACTAAGTGATTCTAAGATACATTTCTAGTCGATTGATGATTGCCAATCCTTTTAACCATACTTATTACTAAGTGATATGTTCTTGGAACATGTTAGAGTTTTTGAGTTTACATAGGATTGAATGCAATTCGATTGAGATGTTGAAGGTGTTAATTGATAGTTTAAATTGTAACTGTCAGTGTTTTATGAATTATATGTGATTCAATCATGTATAATACGTATGTCGACAAGTTATAATTGGCTCTCTCACACGAGCAATCACCTCTGACAAAGTGAGTGTTCAGAGATGAGATTATATAGATAAATATAATCGAGATAGATTTCAACCACGAATCTATATAACTTGTTATGAAGCTAAATTTTATAGGTATCCTAAACGTAAGTGATTGGATATCTGGGTTAAGTGTATAGAATGCATTTGACTTGTAAATTTACACGATGTCAAGTTTAGATAAGACATACGCTTCCTATCTTGGAAGTTATAGACATTGTGACATGTGTTCATTGAGGAATAACATGTGCTTTTGACCCTTAAAAAGGAAATGAGAAAGATAAATCTCTGTTTTCTCATTATGTGTGAGTCCTAAATTTCGATTACCCTTAGGACTTTCTCCTATACTTCTAAGACTACACTTTAGTCTTGCTACTTTAGCATGTTACCAATAGCTATGATGATAAGAGCGATATGGGACATGTCTAGGAAAGCAGCTACAGTGGAAGCCTGTAGATACTTAGTGAAAAAGGAAGAATATTTTTATTTAACACACTCTATTGTGATTCATTGACTAGTCAATCAAGCTATGTGTTTGATTATGAATACATTATATTTCGCGAAAAGGGTTGAGTACGCTCTATTTTGAGAGATTCAATAGAGATATTTCAACAGGTGTTAAATGATAAGAGTTCTGGGGTATAACGAGTTGCCTTAGTATCCAAGTTGTTCTGATTGAGGTGCTATATACTCCTAACGAATGTATAGCATGGAAACACGATGCACTCGTGGGTCACACAAGGTATTGTCAGAATAAGAATATGGTTTATGAAGAAAATGTGTTAGAGACCATTAAACTTCATATGTGAGTGGGAGATGTAAATAATATGTTTGCCAAAATTGTGTCACGAGCAAGTGTACGTGGTCGTTGTTGTCGTAGCAAGTTAACCAAGTTAAATATCGAACACAGGGAAAAAATGCGATATCAAGCAAGCATTGAATGTCTACAAAAGGCTAATAACTAGGAAAGAAAGAAAAGGATCATGTTTTCTATCTACTTCAACAAAGCAAAGTAAATCTAGCTATCACCTCAAGGAAGTGAGCAAAAGTGGTGTGTGTGTGTGCATGGAAGTAATCCTACTATGGTTCCTTTAGTGTCCTATCCATCCTAGCATGCAAAAGTTCTCTTGGTGTCTTAGTCAAGCCTACTAGTGTCTAGATCTCTCTACAACACAAGGTAAGAGCTCTATTGGATGTCTAGATCTCTCTACAACTTCCAACACTCCAATT